>RCWM02001104.1:0-108001 GCA_003667255.2 Euschistus heros
ATAAAACCTCTGTATACTTTTTATATAAATAAAAACATTTACTAAAAATTGTTTCATTCAGTATTAAACAAATTTTTGTTTTAAATTATCTTGCTCTTAGGATTTGCTGCTTTAAAAAACCAAAATAAAACACAAGTCGTGGAAGTAATGAAAAGAGAGATCTCGAACATCCAAACCTTCTTTACTATTTATTCTTAATTTACACTTGAAATTGACAGTGATTGTGAAAATATACTTTTGTCGCTTCTGAGTTGTTTAGATTCCTTCATTGATATTTTACTTCTTATAATTACGAAGATACAAACTTTGAGAAATTACTGTTTTGAAGACGGTGCTGCTCGTAGCGTATACTCAGTGTAAAGATAATATGAGTTTGAAGGAGACTGAAAACTTGGAAGCTATAGACATGATTCACTCAAGTCATGATCCTATACTTGAAAGGAAACTTATCCATCTCATACTGCTCTGACGATGTTAAGAATTTCAAACACGTTATGTATTAATTAAAAATTGAATTTTTTTTTTTTCTTTTCTTTGGTTTATTAGTGATTAAGAAAATAATTAATTTTTAATAAATTAAAAGAATAATATTGTATCAGAATTGGTAGGAAAAAAGAGAAGATTGATGTAGAAATATTGGCCTTTGCTGACGATTGGCAGTATTAATAGCTAACGAAAGGGATCGCAAAAATTTTCTATTGCAAAAAACTAAAAAAAAAACAGGTATAAAACAGGTTCACACAGATTTCTTTTTAAAAGACAGTATGAATACAGTCGACTCATATGAATACAAACAAAAAAATAAAAATTAAATATGGCAACATTAAAAGGGTAGAGAGGTTTCCATATTTAGGTGAAATAATTCATGTAAAGCCAAACCGGCAAATATCACAAGAGCCAACAAATTGAAATTTTTCCTTCCAAAAAACTATAGATAAAATTTTAAAAAATATTTCTATTGAAGCTAAATTGCTTCATTATAAAACAGTTGTTCGTCCTGAAAGCTTATATGTCTCTGAATGTTTGTTTCTGAACAAAAAAGGAGAAATTGAAAGTATGGAAAAGGAGAGAAAACTATTAAGGACCATATTTATTATTTTGGACCAAGAAGACTGAAAAAATGTTCTAAACTAAAATGTAATACAGAAATATATCGAAAAATTAAGGGATGCAATGAGAAACGTAGATTGACATAATATGGACATTTGATGAAAATTAATGAGAGAAGGCGGACAAAGAAAAGTTTCTAACACAGTCTCCAAAGTAGAAAACGAATACATAGATACGGATGGTAAAATAAGATATGATGGTGGCAAATTTACAACGGGATTCAATGTGGGGCAGAGAAAAATTCGGAGAGCAGTAACAAGATCAATCCTAAAATAGTTAAAATACAATTTATAGACTGTGGTCAGATGAAGGAGAAAACATCAGGCAGAGGTTGATGAAGAAAAATTGGAAGGAACAGGAGGAGTAAGGAATGAATTTTCGAAATTGGTCTACAAATGGCCGAACTCGAAAGAACAGGAAGAAAAGAATATTGTACATATATGTTTTTTTTTAAAGACCTAGGCAGCTAAACTTTCCTTATTTTTCAATAGTTTCTTTTTTTTTTTTTTGTGTTGTTTATTGGGGCTTAACATCCTTATGTACTCCAACTATGGCAGGGAGGAGGGTTTATCCTACAGGTTACCAATCTATTCTAGCCACGGTGGAAAGGTCAACATTGATCTCGTAAGTCTGCCTCGAAATAATATTAATTCACTCAGATGAAATTCGAACCCACGACCTTCAGTACCGCACCAGAGAGACGCTCGCCCCAACTCGCCTAGCCATTGACTCCCATGACTTTTTATTATTCCTCTATGTACTATGTTAGAGTAGAAAGATGCCCAGAAATTAATAGAGGTTTTAATCTTAAAAAAATATATAAAATAAAGTATTGATCATTTTTATTAATTTAAATACTCCTCATTTCATTGGCTCCTCTAAATGCAATTTTGAATACTTGTTATCAACTATATCTGATTTCCATTGACATAGAAAAAACTGATTTTTTATCGTTTGAAAAGTTGTCTGGGTCTTTAAAAAAAAATATAGAAGAGAAGGGACATTGAGACACAAACTCAAACTTAGCTCTAACTAGTTTTTCACAACGAAGATTATTTTTTTGGGCCGTTCATGCTTGAGCTCTTTTCAGTCGCCTTGAGTTGTCAGTGTCGTTCAATTTTTCAACTATTATTTTGTTTCACTTAATTTTGTTGCCCAAGTTTCGGTCTGTAGATTCATGGTCGTCATAAAGACTAAAAGAAGAAAGGTATGTAAATAAAAAATGATAATAATAATAAAAAAATTATGAAAGATAAAAAAATATTGAAATTTAGGATAACCGGAGTCAATGAAGATGATAGTAAAACTACATACATGTTAATGAAAATAAAAATTAAATATATAAATATAATACAGGCCATTAAAATGGGAATTATTATGAAATTCATGTTAATTGTTTATCAAATACTAGCTGAAAGTGCCCGTACTCCGCTACGGTTTAATATCATTAGGATTAAGGACAACTTAAATTAGTAAAAGTTAAGCTTAACGTTGATAATTATTATTACTTAAATAAACCTAAAGAATTCCATTCTTAGAATAATTTCAATACGCAAATTTGACAATTTGCCGAAGTTATTTTAATTTTTTAAATTTTAACAGTCCTGCAGTGAAGCTTCAAGGCATCACTACATCCTTCACTGGCATCCTTCAAGTGAATATAGTCACAAATTCTCATCATTTTTTGTTTTTTTAGAATTTTAGTGTTTAGTATTGCTGTTCCTACTTTTCCTTACATATTAAGGATAAATTGGCTGAGGAGATTACGGAAGTAAATTAAATAAGGTTTTTCGCCTTCTTGCTCCATGAACATATAGGTGTAAAAATCAGCTGCAGACACAGTTTTTTTAAGTGGTGTATTGGTGTTTGGGTCACGCAGAGGGATGTTAATACTGTACCCATCTTCTCCATGGCAGAACATGAGACGACACTGAAGAAAAAAATCATACGCTCGCTCGACAGAACTCTTTAATTCTTATGAGTCAAGAATAATGTCTCGCTTTTTCAAACACCTAGCCAACAATCAAGCAGCCAACTTCGTTAGAGGTAAGAGTATTGTCATGTCCTTAGTGAGCATTTGAAGGCATTTTGTCAGCACTGATAACTACCTGGAAATCTTGTAGATCTTTTGGAACAGACTCAACAGCAGCTCTGAAGTCCTTGATATACTTTTTTATGTACATGAACAATTTTCTGGAATTGGCCTCCCAATCCAGGCTTCACATTCTGAAAGTAACCACAGCAAATGTCTCTTTCATGGTTGTCATCACCAACAAAAAACGTTTAACATGAGGCTTATTTTTTAAAAAATTTTTTTAAAAAGACTTTCTATGGATTTCAGGATGGTTTATGTTATACTTCTATGTACTACAGCCCCTCTATGTATAGTTGGGTGATCATCAGTATATCTGTGTACAGCATTTCTTTTAACTTCGGGTTGGTCTCTTTATGTTTGTTAACCTCTTTTCTGCTAGTGGTTTTTCCAGGATAATTTTTCCTGTATTTTATTTAATACCCTGTTAACCTCTACATGTGCTTGACTATATTATTGCAGCCGATTTCCTTAGTTGTTTGTGGTGAACTGAATCTGTGAATCATTTCCTGCGTTATTCTCATCTAAACTGAGAACAAAGGTAGATTGTTGGTTCAAGGAATGAAATTCATAAAGACTAGGTACAACTTGTTTAGATTCGAGAAACACAACATGCCACCATGAATTAACAGAAAGTAACATATAATAAGGTTTCCACATGCCAGTATCGTATTTTTGTTTGTTTACTACAATAAAGAACTTAATTTGTGGTCAAAGTGTGCGGTTTAGGCATCTAAACCCTATTTTTTAATTTAGCTTGTCACGATAAAACCATACGACAATAAATTTCTTATTATTCACCCACTAAAAATTGTATGAGTACTATTATTTTACCCCTCCGTAGAACCGATACAGGACAAACTACTTAGAAAATAATTGTTATTGTGCATCTAACATCTAATAAGAAACAATTTATTAAGTTTCATTACGATCCGTAATGTAATTTCAAAGAATATCCAATGCGTTAGAAATCACTTTTTTTTTCGAATTAGCCGCGATCCATGGCCGATTTTTTTAAAATTCCTTTCTTAGCGAGCACCTACAGCCCTAGAGGAAGCTATATATACCAAATTTGATTCAAATCTGTTCGGTGGTTTCTAAGATTTCGTGTTGAATGAGTGAGTGGTATTTGACAAATATATAGTAGATAGAGAAAAAGAGAATTGTACAGAAGTTATAGATATTTTAATTTTACATATATGAAGATAATTATTAAGATAATGAAATAAGATAATAATCGAAGGAATGAAAGTTTCGGTAAAATTACAAAGCATAATCGCGGTTTTTTGCAGTTTGACCATGATCCCGAGTGAATTTTTGAAAACCTTTCTTAGCTCGCACCTACGGCCCTAGAGGAAGCTACAAACCAAATTTTAATTCAAATTCGTTCGGTGGTTTCTGAGATTTCGTGATGAGTGAGTGGTTCATATTTGACGAATGTTTCGTAATCTCTAGGTTCAAGGAATTAAATTCAGAAAGGCTAGGTACAACTTGTTGGAAAACTATCTTCAAGTTTCCATGGAATGCTTAACAACGGCGGAATATCCTTCCGCCATCTTAAAATCATTAAATATCTAATGTTTAAAAATAATATCCTTAAGGACAACAATAGCGAAATATCCTTCCGCCATCTTGAAATCATTAATTCTTGAATTATTTTAAAACAGTATCCTTAAGGCAACAATGGTGGAATATCCTTCGGATAACATAAAAAACTGTTAAATCCAAGAATATTTCAACATATCATCCTTATGGGCGTAAACTAATATACACATTTGTGTGTGTGGCCTAAAGATGTCCTTCCGCCATCTTAAAGAGTTTTTGAATGACGAAAACTAATTTCAATTGTAGAAGCAGAGTTGCCTTTCGACCACAAAAAATCGTCAGATCCTAGCAGATCTTAATAACAGTATCCATATAGCAGATTTGAAAAATACAACTGGGGCCTGGTTGAGAAATGCTGATTAGAGAAGGATCAGGTTCAGAACAATTATCTTTATCTTATCAAGCTAAAGGAAGAGTAGTTGGGGAAGAAGCTACTGGTGAAGCAAGGTTGGTGGGTACATCCAAGTGGCCTTCCGTGTCATCACCAGAGAATATAAGTCTTTTCAACCGACTTCAAAAAGGAGGAGGTTCTCAACTCGTCTGTATTTTTTTTGTCAAAAAAAACAATTAATAAAATCACTTATTAACTGTTTTTTTTTTATTTTTCTTAAAAAGTGCTTCGTTGATTTCAAAATATTTTTTATGGGACTACCTCTGAAGTATGCCCTACCGATCTAAAAAAAATCATCAAAATTGATTCAGAATTAACGGAGTAATCGCGTAACATACACAAAAAATAAAATCAAAAAAAAATACAGACGAGTTGAGAATCTCCGTCAATTCCGAAGATTCTTTTTTAGATCGGTAGGGCATACTTCAGAAGTAGTCCCTTAAAAAATATTTTGAAATCAACGCAGCACTTTTTATGAAAAATAAAAAAACAGTTAAGAAAAATACTGTTATATAACCTTACATTTTAAACATATTTATCATGGAGTTATAGTACTATTGTCTATAACTCCATGATGTTTATGATTATGATTATCTAAAATCTCCATAGTAACTAAATCTAAATTATTAAGAAAAATAATTTACATATGCAGTCAACTCTCGATGAGTTGTACTTTGATAAGCTAAATTCTTAAATAAGTCGAACAAAATCTGCGGTCTCACCTCAATGAGGACGATTTCAGACAAAGAACGTGAAATATGTGTGTCGAAAATAAGTAGAACTAAAAATAGAGTTCAAAAAAGAGAACTTCTAGGATCACCTCTATGAAACGAACTATTAGAAGTCATCGCCTCTATAACTCGAACTCAAATTAAAAGAATTTCATGTGTAATTTGTTTTCCTGTTTTCTTTCATTGTTTGTCTTTTCAGTTCATAGTTACACCAGTCACTTATTATTAGTTATTCACTCGAGTGGTTTTACAGTGGCTATTGTTCTTTCAATTAACGAAAAGTTAAAATTGATTCGCAAAGTGTAGAAAGGTGAAAGAAGTTGGGCGTTTGTTGCTAGTGAATTCCGAATTCCGCGTAGTTCTCTTTCAACGTCCTAAAGAATAAAGAAAAGATCGCCACTGGTGGAGGGCGGTAAGTCAACTTTTAGGCACCCTCAGAAAAAAGCCCAACTCAGTTGAAAGTTATATGATAAATTGGTACCAGGTATTTCATTTTCTGTATCAATGATTTTATATGTATGTACAAACAACATAAACATACCCATTAATGAAAAATATACGTAATGATTTCAACTCCCATTTAGGGTTCAATTTTCCCAATTACATGAAGGTAAGTGGAATGATAACCTCGATAAGTCTTTACTCGAACTAGTTTTTCAGGGTAGCTTGAAGATCGAGGATTGACTATATAAACAAAAATACACTCACCACTAAAAAGTGAAAAATAAAAATAATTTTTTAGAGAAAAAAACAAAGATTAAACCTACATTCACAAACTTAACTAAAAAATAAAAAATAATATTTTATTGCTTAAAAACAAAAACCATTAAATGAAAATCAATGAAATTATCGATACTTATATACCTATTCACAATTTATGATCAGTTACTTTTGGAGTCGGTGCCAACCAAAATAAACAGAATTTGAAAAGAAATGGTAATTTAAAGATCCTCCCACTGTTTCATCACCGCAACACCGCTGTCTCAGGCCATTCGAAAGTGTATTGCAAAGGCAGGATTAAACTGCCCTTCTTGGCTGGCACCGGCTCCAAAGATAACTAACTGGTCATAAATTGTGAATAGGTATATAAATACCGATAATTTCACTGATTTTCATTTAATGGTTTTTGTTTGAAGCAATTAAATATTATTTTTTATTTTTTAGTTTAAGTTTTGTGAATGAAGGTTTAATCTTGAAGTCGGTTTTTTTTTTTTTTTTTTTCTAAAAATTATTTTTTATAAAACCCTCAACTTCCTTTCCACAGCAGGCTAGTAGTCCCGAAACTCAAACTTGTAAGGGTACACTCTGCAGCCACCATGAGTTAACAGAAAGTAACATATAATAGGTTTCCACAAGCCAGTATCGTATTTTTGTTTGTTTACTACCGTAAAGAACTTAATTTGTGGTAAAATGTGCGGTTTAGTTATCTAACCTGTTTTTGAATTTAGCTTAGCACCATATACCATATGACAATAAATCTATTATTATTTTCTCAATAAAATTATATGATTACTTTAATTTTAACCCCTTTATAGTACCGATACAGGGCAAACTACTTAGAAAAAATTGCTATCGTTCATCTTACATCTAATAAGAAGCAATGTACTAAGTTTCATTAAGATCCGTAATGTTAATTCAAAGAATTTCCTATGCGTGAGAAATCACTTTTTTTTTTTTTTTCGAATTAGCCGCGATCCATGGCCGGTTTTTTTAAAAATTTCTTTCTTAGCGAGCACCTTCGGTTCTAGAGGAAGCCATATACGAAAATTTCATTCCAATCCGTTCAGTGGGTTTTGAGATTTCGTTAAATGAGTGAGTGGTATTTGACAAATATATAATAGATAACATTATTAAAATAAAGGGAAATATAAAATAATAGATAATGAATATTAAAATCTAAAGATAATTTTTGATATTAATGTTGATAATAATGTTGATATTAAAAAAAAAAAAAGATATGTCAATGTAATGATAAAGCAAGCCGCTGAGTTGTATATAAAAAAATATTTGATTGATAAGTAAGAAATAATTTTAAAAAAATCTATATATTACAAAATGAATGCACGAAGATTGATAACAGGGAGAAAAAAAACAAACAAAAAAAACACCCTTTATGAATAAAGAATAAGAAAATTTAGAAACAAGTTAATACCTTTCAAACGCTTATTACATATAAAGCATGAATTACCAGGTATGCAAGTTTAAAATGTCGTTTTAATTCCATAGAATGCGCTCTTAGCCTATTGAAGGATTTGCTTATCTCTAAACGCTATTTTGTTTGTTAGTCATTTGTTTACAAAAGTCAGTTGTTTTTTAAGTCGTTTACGTGGACGTATCATACCTTTCTTTGGTGTTAAAAATGTCTAATTTTAAGCCAAATAAAGAGCATTTGCGGCATGTCATGATTTTCTTATTTAATCAAAAGAAAAAGGCATCTGAATGTCATCGAATTCTTGTTGAGACTTATGGCGATGTTGCTCCAACCGTCAGGACATGTGAACGTTGGTTTCAAAGTTTCAAACGTGGTGATTTTCATGTTACTGATCAAAAACGAGAAAATCGACCAAAAAAGTTTGAGGACTTCGAATTGCAATCTTTATTAGACGAAGACAATACCCAAACCCAACAAATGATGGCAGAACAGTTGAATGTCACTAGGCAGGCCATTTCCGATCGCCTGAGAGCTATGGGAAAGATTCAAAAGGTTGGAAAATGGGTTCCACATGAATTGGACGAACGACAGATGGAAAAACGAAAAACTGTGTGCGAAATGCTGCTTTTACGCCACGAAAGAAAGGGTTTTTTGCATCGAGTTGTAACTGGCGATGAAAAATGGATTTATTTTCAGAATCCCAAACGAAAAAAATCATGGGTAACGCCAGGACAACCATCCACATCGAGTGCAAGACCGGATCGTTTTGGGAAGAAGACAATGCTGTGTGTGTGGTGGGATCAGAAGGGAGTAGTCTACTACGAGCTTCTCAAACCCGGCGAAACAGTCAATACCGAGCGCTACCGACAACAAATGATCAATTTGAGTCACGCATTGATCGAAAAACGCCCAGAATGGGCTCACAGGCACGCCAAAGTCATTCTTCAGCATGATAACGCTCCTGATAACGCTCTGCACATTCACTAAGGAAACGATTTCTTCGCTTGGTTGGGAACTCCTACCCCACCCGCCGTATTCACCTGACCTAGCGCCTTCTGATTATCACCTCTTCTCATCGATGGGACACTCATTGGCGGAGCAACACTTCAACAATTTCGAAAACGTACGAAAATGGCTCGATGAATGGATTTCAAATAAAGATGAAGCATTCTTTTGGAATGGTATCCATATATTTTGCTCGAGAGATGGACAAAATGTGTAGAAAGCGAGGGTCAGTACTTTGAATAAAATATATTATACTTTTTTTAAAATTACTGTGTATATATTTTAAGAAATAAACGACATTTTAACTTGCATACCTGGTATATAATAATTTGTATAAAACCATATACATTTTTGTTCCTTTTACCAACTATCACTTTATACTTCATTAATCCTTCTTAGATCTAACAGTTCTATGGCCAAATATTCAACATTTTTTTTTTTTTTTAAATAAAAATAAAACAATATAAATTGCTTTAAGATTGTATAAGGGTGAAGGTTCAGGAAAAGCAATTGGATGAGTTTAAGAAACCGTGAAATCACTTTTCCTTAGAAGACTTTAATGGAGATAGAGCAAAGATTTGCTAAGAATGTTCCCTATTTTCATCACATGAGGAATTTACATGAGTATTTTAAATCTATTGAACATAATGAAGTTATACTTATTGCTGTAGTGACCAAAGCAAGAGTTAAATTAAAATATATATATATATATATATATATATATATATATATATATATATATATATATATATATATATATTTCTAATCCGCTGAGGTAATAACAAAAAGATATCTAAATTTAGTTTAAAGTCTCTTGATAATAAAAACATAGTAATTACTATTAATAATTTAGTAATATTGTTGCTATTATTAGAACAATGAGCAGTTGAAAAGTTGAAAAATTAACTAATTTCCAGTATACTTTCCGTTCCGAAATACTGGAAATTGCTTGGTCCATGTAAAAAGGAAACCATTTTTCGCTGACTGTTTTAAACACATCAATATAAGTTTGTTAACAGTTTTTAACCCATAACATTCGGTTCAAAATAAAACACCGTTGCAAAAGTGAGTTTGTGAATTTATGATTAAATTGTCTGCATAGAAATTTAAAAATAAAACAATGAATGAAAAATTTTACATTGAAATAAATTTTGATATTTTAATTTTTTTTTTTCTAATTGATAAATATGGTTTTGTTTCAAATATTGTATTAACTACACTGTGTATACAGCTTACATCCCGGCTCATCCTAGTACCGTCCTTACTACTTACTTTGATGAAACGTGTTTGTTACCAGCAGTGAATTTAAAAAGTGATCCTTTTATTGTATCCCAAACACTACAATCTCATATTACAAACCTGCAAGAATGGAGTCCAAGTTTCAGGATCAAAATAAATCCACACAAATCTCAGGAAATAACTTTTACTCTTCGTCATAAACCTACGGTTTTCTTTCCTTAAGTATCCGTTAATAATGATCCGTTCACCTTTGTTGGCCAGATCTGCCACCTAGGACTTAATCTAGGCAAACGTCTTACTTGAAATCCATATAAAATACTAAAAGGACAAGAAACTGCCAGCTGTTAAAGACTAATTGTTGGCTAGATAAAAGTTAAAAGCTTGCCATAAAATAAAGAAGACATTTACATTCCAGTTATTAGACCTATTTGGAGATACGGAGTTGAGCTTTGGGGCTCTAATAAACCTTCTAATTCCTTTACAATCCAAAATCCTTCGCTATGTACAAAACTACAAAATCCTGCTTATTATAACACAAAAAAATTTATCCGTAAACATTTTAATGTTCCAGATATCTATTCTTTTACTGTTAAATCGATTACCACGCTAACCCTTATTTATCGATTCCTTGATACCCCTTATATCGATTCCTTGACAACCCTTCTAGGCTTCTGAAAATAAGATGGCCAAAAGACCTTCCACTAATCTAGAACTTATAACATAGTAATGGTAATGAGTAGTCATTGTAATCATTTTTCTAAAATTTACTAATATATTTATGTTTATACTGTTGTAAATATATAATATCGTCTGCTTGGAGGTAGAAGTCACTAAGTGCAATTTTTTTCAAATTCGACCAAAAGTCTCTGAGAAAATTCTCTATTTAACTATCTGAGATATTTTTTATTCCCATTTAAATAATGAAACGGAAAATATTTTATTTTTTTACTTAATGACTTTTACCTCCAAGCAGATGATATAATAAAAATAAATAAATTACTACTGAGAAAATGATTTTTGTGGGAAAAGTCTCCAATCAAAAAAAAGTTTAATTTTTTTATTCTTGTATATGGAGTTTGAATGAAACATAGATTGTTTTAGTAGCCAAATTTTATAATCATCCCTTATCATTTTTAAAAATTTTTTTTTTTACATAAAACTGGAATTACCCACAATTTTTACTTTCTTAGATTTATAGTTTACAATGTATCCGTATAGTCTTCTTGGAACTTAGCGTTATATGATAATTTATAGCATTGTAACGAACAACGTGGGAGGTAATGATTTCATAAGGCACTAATCCCAAAACCAATACCACGATACGAGGTCCTGACGATAACATTTGATTAGCGACTGGAAAGCAGTATATTACGCCAATATTGTTCCTCCCAGGATGTTGGGAGAGGAGGCTGGCAAATAATGAAAATATTGCATATTCAATTTTTTTTTCCTTCTACATCCTTGCTTATTAAACACAACTTCTCATCGAGCTTGCACTTTATGGAAGGTACATTCTTTCTTGGCACTAGTTCCTCTAGACCTATCAAAAAATATAGTGTAAATATGCTACTGATTACTTGAGTTGATTGAACTTTTTATTGAGATGATGTAAAGAAATTAGTTTAATTTCGTATTAAAATCTCGATACTGATGCATGATATATTCAGGAACTGGGAAACACAATTCTATTTTAAAAGGTAATCAGTCCTTGCTTTTCTTCAGGGAAAAAAGTAGCTTTAAATGTTCTAGTTCAATAAACTATATTTTCAGATCTATACAGTTTCTCAAAAATCTAAATGGAAAATACACGATGAAATATATAATAAATTGTCCTACAAGAAATGTCCATTTTTTTAAATCTTAATGTTTAAACAGGATTAAAGCATTATTTTGTGACAATCCTCTTTCTAACCTACATGAGACCACATTAAGTGATAGTAAATGGGACAAGCTAACAGGTGGCGGCGAAATCTGAATTTCGATTTTCTTTTCTTTTTTTTTTACATTTCCCCTTCTTGCCTTACACCCTTCATATGATAAATCTACACCAATTAAATTTTCGAATTTCAAAAAAAAATTTTAAATCATCCTAATCCACTAGCGTGATCCCTATCCAGTTCCACACGTCCCTGTAATATTCCTCGCATGTTAAAAATGCGGTGGCTTCGAGGTCTGTTTTAAAAATTCGAGATGGAGTACTGGCAATGACCAGCTCCTTTGCTCATACGGTGATTAATTTTACTAAATCGTTCTTTCACAATAAATAAAAACCTCCACTGGGTTTTTATAGAAGGTTGCAATTGACAGAGCAGCACTAGGATCTCTTTGAGCCCGGCTTGTTTTATTGGGAGGTTTCTAGGCTAAATATTTTGTATATAGATTATGGTTATATTTTTAATTTTTTTTTTGGACCAAATATATCTATACTATTATATAAAATGACTAGCTATTTTTCGTTTGTGATCACTAACCAAGAAAACTACAGAACCAATCTGTACCAAATTAAAACCACACCATCTCCGTAGCTCAAAGTAGGTTTAGCATTAATAAAATTTAAAGATTTTCAGTTATATTGCCATTAATAAGCAATAAATATGTGGTGCGCAGCATCATTCGAGAGAGGATACACAATTACGATGTTATGTTGTGCTAGAAATTTATGATAAAAATTAGTTATTTTCAATTCAATTTTTATTAAAAAGGCTATAAATATATTGAACAACGTGTGGATTCCTGTGCAGTTTAATAATCCACTGATAGGGGCCATTCTGCAACAGAGTTTGCAATAGTAAAATAGTTAAACTCAACTGTACTAAATTTTAACTACATCTTCATAGTTCTAATAGGTTTATAATAATAAATTTGATTATAATAATAAATAATATGTATAGTCTTGAGTGCCAGAAGCGAGGTTTGCCAAACTGTCATGTACTTGTATGGTTAGAAATTAAAATCCAACCAGATAGATCGATTAAATTATTTCTGCCAAATTGGATGCCTAATTATGCTTTAACGTACTCAATTTACGTAAATACCTACTCAATGGAATTTTATTAAGATTAAAAATTACTGCAATTCGTGAAAATATCATTGAAGAAATAATGCTAAATTCCATTCTTACAAATACTAGATTTTTATCGAAACAGAAATGAAATTCAATTATTAGATAAAATAATCAATTTTTTTTAAGTATGAGAGAGGGTGAAGCCGCGACGGGGCATGCTATATTGTATAATTTGAGGTTTTTTATTTTCTGTTTCTCATATTGTGTGAATAAGTCCATAAAGCCATGTACATTTCATACCACTCTATATTGATGCGAATTGTAATAATCACTAAATTAAATTTAAAAAAAAAAAGATAAAATTACAAACGTGAATAGAACCACACAATCCTTAAGTATTTTTATTTTATAAGTTAAAACTTGTTAATTCCGCAGCCCAGGTAGAAAAAAATATCAACCAAGCAAGCTTTTGGTGAAGGGATTTATAATGAAATGACCATTCGTCGTTGGTTTTTAAAATTTGTTTTATTTAGGTGATTAATTAATAGTTACTCTATGTGCTCTATAGCAGGAGTAATCTATTACTCTTTTTTACTAATACTAATAATAATTGATAGTGTAAACTATCAATTCGACATTGTACTGCCAAGAATTTACTGAATGCATCAAACTTTGATATAGCAACAGCCTGCATTCATTAACAGGAAAGGATCAGTTTCATGATAATCCCCGACCTCTTATTCGATACAAACAGTCCTACCGCATCACCTATATTCTCCTGAAATACCACTAATTTCAGAGCTAAAATTGTTTACAAATGATTCAGCCGTTAAAAATCGCTTCCAATTATGAGTGTTAGTCGTTGAGAGAAACGCTAATACTGCTCCATATTGATATGGTAAGTATATTTATAGTGGTGTCGATATTATATTTTGTTTTGAGTGGAATTTTGAGTCTAGTTTTTTTTTCTAAATCATTACGAAGCTTGTCCCAGTCTATTCGTCCTGCGATCAGTCTAAGAGGAAAGTGTTTAAAACGGGATATGAATGCGAGAGAAGTAAAACAGGGTAATTAAAAAAAGGAATCCAGGGATTGTAAAAAACATAAATATTTTATTATGATATTACTTATCATCATTCTAATAACTTCACACAGCTTAATTCACTTTCATACTATAATATTTTAAAAAATCACCGATAAAGTTATCATTTTAAGTTACTCTAAAACCTAAAATAAATAAACTTAATAATTCATCCACTGAGAATCGGATTGTATTAATTTAAAATATATTTTATACTTGACCATGAATTTTGGGCATCAACAGAGAAATCTTGATACATTTAATCCAAAATCTTAAAATTTTTAATTTCACATTAGATGTAATTTCATAACAGCTTAATTCATAACGAAAAATAAACTTTCAATAGACCTTCATCCACTTATTTCTTCATTTTTAATTAGAAAAACTAATATTTACTTATTATTTAAGATATATATGATACATATTTATGTCATGTATCACAATAGTACAATATATCATAATTAACATTTTGAAACAACGATTGTGTGAGGGAAAGTAAATTAAAAAACTGTAAGTGGTATTGTATGCTCAATGGTATCAGCTTTATTACTGACTTGTACCTTTATATATAATAAAACTAATTTATTTCAAACCATTTTGTAGACAGATCTATTTTATTACCAATCATCTATTCAGATGAAATCAAAGCACAGGGTGATATAAATTATAATATATGCAAGAATTATACTTTAAATTGAATTGATTTAATATTTTAATATGGATAAAGTCAAGTGGGTTTTAAAATAAATTGGCAATTCAACAGTTGGAGTAATAGTTTATTTTATTGCACAATGCCTCATAAATAAAAATCAATATACAGTCGCGGATTTTATACATCAGTAAATTAAAAGCAACATTAATGTGAAATAAATATAAAACATATTAATTTATATATATATATATATATATATATATATATATATATATATATATATACATATATAAACAATATTGAAGATTATGTTTGATAGTACGGGCAGTAGAAATACATTAATATTTTATTAGTTTATTTTTACTTCATAAGTTTTATGAACTTTTATTCTCAACGGATCATTATGTTTTTTGAGGTGTTGAATCCGAATCTGAAGTTTGCTACTACGGCAGACTTCAGATTCGAACCCAAAATCGCAAAAAAAAAAAACCCAAAATACCAGTTATTTTTTATTTTAGTTTACCTACAACACGAAAACGAAGCTTTTTTCGAAGAAAGTCTTCAATTATTAATTATAACTGTAATGATTACTTTCGAATTGAAAAAAAACTACTCGGAAATAGGACCATTTAACGCGAATATATGGACTTGGAAAAAAAGTGTAGAAATCGGCCAACTGGCGGTCAGTCATACTTCTCCGCGAAAACATGTTTGTCGTACTTTTTTGTCTATAACTCCGAAACTATTCGTCCGATTCAAAATTTCTTTTTTTCGTCTTCTGATTAAAGCTAGATTATGATTAAACGCTTGATATTAATTTGTCTATTTGTCCGTTCCAAAATTTCATTTTTTCATTTTAAAGCTGGTTAAATTTGATATTAGATTATGTATAAAGTTTTGAAATACACATTCCAGAACGCTAAAGACCCAGTACTTTTACAAAATCCACGGTTTTTGGTACATTTTTTGCTATAACCCCGAAACTATTTGACCGTTCTAAAATTTCATTTTTTCATTTTAAAGCTGGTTAAATTTTGTATGTAATAATTTCAGCTACAATTAACATTTGAAGACTTTTTTTTTTCGAAAAGAGCTTTGTTTTCGTGATTTTGGTAAAAAAAACAAACAAATAACTGGTATTTTGGGCATTGTTTTGCGATTTTAGGTATGAAGCCGACGTTTGCCGTAGTAGAGAACTTCAGATTCGGATTTAGCACCCCAAAAAATATAACGATCCGTTGAGTTTAAAAGTTCCGTATTGTTTTCTTCGGCAAACCCTTATTTTATTGGACTAAAATGTCATAATAATTTTATACAATAATTCGACATTTCCGACCATTTTCTTCCAATTTTTTTAATAATAATAAGAAATCAAAAAGAAAAAAACACATCGAGTTCACTGCTAGTCGACTATTGGACTTAACCTAAGTTGGAGGACTTCCTCTAAATGCATATATTTACCTTTCCCGATGTTTGCCTAGCTGCCCTAAGCGTTGGAGGTTTACTTAGTGTACACCTTTGCCCCGCTGAAAGTTTATTTTAGTTCAATTGGAACTATACGGTATTTATTTATTTTTAGTGTATTCATTTCGCCATATATTTCTTAGATGTATATATTCTAAACAGTTGTAAATATCAAAAACAAACAATAAATATTTAAGTATTTATTTGGCATAACTACTATTATATTTTAAATTTGTTGCTACATGTTTCGGAAACAATGTTCCATCATTATCTATTAATCTGTGATTATTTTCATACTGTCTATTCTCCGTTCATGTTACCTGTCATTTTACTGAGCAATAATTAACTGAGTTTCCTTAGTAAAATGGCTGGTAACATAGAAATAGAAATAGAATAGACAATGTGAAAATAATTACAGATTAATAGAAGCCCGATGATGGAACATTGTTTCCGAAACATGTTGCTACAAGTTTTAAATATAATAGGAGTTATGCCAAATAAATATTTATATAATTATTATACCTCCTGCAGCATAAAAAGTTATAAAGTAATAAATGTTGAAAAATGCAACAAAATTTTTTTTAATTATTTTTTTTTTATGAATCAATTTATTGAAATTTACAACTGTACAAATATATAAATAAAGTAAGTGTGTTGATAACGATTACAATAACATGTCAAAACTTGAAAAGAACTACTCATTAATAGGACTCCAATAAAAATTCCACACCAGAAAATCTCTACCATGAATTGGATGGTTTAGTGGAGCCCCAAATATTTGACAGGTTACCATGTAAAATGGCACTCACCACATATCGACCAATAATTAAACTTCATGGTTATCAATATAATATCGCTTTTTTAATCATAAATTAATTGAAAATATGTTAATTTTATTATTGCTAAGCCTTCCTAGAAGTATCAAGATGATGTCGTTAAAATTTGGTACTGATTGGTTCATTAGTTTTCATAGTTAGTGATCACAAACAAAAAATAACTTGTTCTTTTATATAATAGTATAAATATTAGGTTTGATCACTAAATCCAACGACAATGATACTAGTCAATAAATGAGTTACGTTTAAATAATTACCATTTCCAATTCAATCCCTCAAGCAATGAAATCTCTTCCCTAGTCTAAAGAGCTCCCCTTGTTCCCTCCGGAAGGTCCGAGTTCCTTAGGACTTAGGACTGCTTAGAGAACTCACTTAACTTTCCCAATCAACTTCCCAAACGAACCCTTTCCCTCCTCACTTTTGTTTCTAATAGTTCCTCTTTATGGTCTCTTAGTTCTTTCCGATTCACTTTGGCTTATCATTAAATCAATTCTGAATTTTAGGAAGCTATATTATTTTTTGTTTCCCAAACTCAATCACTAGCCGCAGGTCTGCTTTAGAAAGTCCTCAGATAACTAATGCATATTTCCTTATTATATTTTCCGCATCTAAGTGTAGACAATTTAAAGTAAATTAACAGTTTGACCTATTCATCTCTCTATTGTTAGGCTAATGTTTCTACTAAGGACTCCTGAGATCTAAACTTTTATTTGAAAACCAAATATAAGACAGAAATAGCAAGAAACTGCAAGAAAGTGCTAGTCACTTTAGAAAATTACAACATTTAGACTATCTCTAATGTTATAAACAACTCATCTTAATTTATTAGTATCCATTAAAGGAGATCTAAACATTTTATTGAAAACCTGCCAAATATAAGACAAGCAACTGTGGAATTATTAAAATATTTACAACAGTGTAACATTAATCGCATTTAGCACAAAAAAAAAAGTTTATTGAATTATTGTTGCAGGTTTGTATGAGTAATCGTTACTGGATCTCGTTTGCATATATGTGCTGCAGTTTACTGTGTGTGCCCTCCGCCTCCCTCAAATAATAAAAAATATATTGGAAATAGTAAAATACCGTGTGCTACTTATGAAAACATAGAATGCACATAATTCAGTTGCAATGAGCATCCACTTGAGATTTTAGATGAAACCAATTGGTTAATTGCAAGAGAAAAAAATTATTTTACCGTCTGATTTAAATTCTAACTATGGCTTGTTCAACATTATACAATTTATTTAACGAGTTCGAAGAAATAATTGGAAACCATGGGTTTTTCTTCTTTCTTGGAAAATTATGTAGGTAAATGTTATTGTTGATAATTTCAAAATAAATCTAAAACTTTTCTCAAAAGGATAAATAAATAAAAATAATAATATTTCAGTGAAATGTCGGAAAGTTAGCTTCCTGCACTAAAAACGTAAATTGTTCAAATTTGTGCAGTAAAACGTGCATTTTCATGCAGTAACCCCTAAAACATGCAATTCCATGCAATAGCACGTGATTCCGGTATTTAGTTATAATCCAAAACATTTATTTATGTATGTACATATATTGATATAAACGTTTCATATGTTGCTGATTTGCTCCATTCATTATATTGCCTACAACTTATATTGACATCATTTATACTTGATACTGTTATTTTATTATTACTCTTTTTTAGCTATATTATTGAAATTTGCTGCTGTATACAATAAAATAAAAATACATCTAGTAAATGTTAAGATGATGTCAATTATTTTTAAAGGAAGTACCCATTAATAGCACTTCAGTAAAAGTTTTATACTTGAAGATCCTCAGTTCATTTTATTTTCTCTGACTTTGAAGGTTATCTGAAATAAAATGAATAGATATGTGACAAAGTAGGGAGCGTTGAAAATTTTTCGGAGAATTGTGGAGTGTAAGGATTAGGTATGGGAAGAATTAGAAGGTTTAATGGAGCCTATAAGTTCAACTCCGTATGTCCAATTAGATCTAATCATTGTAGTTTCAATGAGTCTATTGTAATTAATCGAAAGGTTTGAATATTTGTTCAGTAAATGTTGAAGAAGTCAAAAACTACGAGCAGTTTTTTGTTTTTGTGGTTAATAAATTTTGAAAAAAAAATAAAAAAATATTAGTCAAGCATTTATTCTGACTGTACTAATTTTGACCTAGTAACCTTCTCACGCCAAAGCTAACCCGATTTTATTTCCCCTTTCCTCCTCCTAAAGCTTTAGTTGGATTTCTTTATCTTTTTCCAGTTCAAATTTTTCCTTATCTTTAAAATATCAGTCAACTATGTTCTAGAAATACTACACGACCGTGGCAATGTTTGTAGTTTAGTTCTCGAGATATAAATCTGGACTGGTGGCTGTTGAAGAATTGTGGAGCGAGTTATTTTCTGTTATAAATAGGTTGGTTGTCATCTGTTGGTCGTATTTAGCGACAGCTTACAGCTTACTGTTTCCATCAAAAGGAAATCTTTGAATAAACAAAAGTTTCTATGTGTATCATAAACTAAAGCAGATATTTTTTATTCATAAATATCGATGCTAGAAAGAAAAAAAAAAAAGTTTTTGCTAACTATGTAAAGATTTTTTTTTGACAAAAAACTTGAATAAAAGTTTGCGATTGAGAATTATTCAATGAGATTTTGATGCATAGCTGTAACGTGGTACAATTGCACTTATTAAGTGATTCCACTAATAAATTTTAATTAGTAATCCATTTTTTATTGTAATCCAGATGGATAAAGGCTTTTAATAAACCTGCGAATAAAGGACTGCGTTATCAGTACTTATTTTTAAAAAGCCCATGAATTATATTTTTACACACGATATCAAAGGATCGACATTTTGATTCGGTATTACGCTCGAAATAATTTTATTTACCTTAAATAGTTGAATTTTAATTTCAAAACATAGAAAGTATATGGCAATGTGGTTAACCTCGTTACTTCCTCTCTGTATTATAGTAAATTTTATTATTCAAAACATTCCTAAAATTTAAAGTTTATGAAGTTTAATTAATTAGTACAGTAATTTTCGTAGTTAGTGAACAAAATAAAAAAATGGCTTGTCCTTTCATACAGTAGTATGGATACAAAAAATTATTATGAAGTCATAATTCATAGCCAGCATAATTCGTAATCAAAATACATATTTTTTTTTTTTTTTAAATGCGAAAAAAACTAGGGGAATTTTAAAAACCTCCAATAATAATAAGAATTTTCCAATATGGGTTTCAGAGACAATGAATCATTTGAGATGATTTTTGTTAAAAAAATAAGATATCACTTGAAAATGTCCTGAGTCTGATTAATACGTATTCATGATGAAAAGTGGCCCAAAAAGTAGCTTAAGATCTCCGCTTTCCGAATATTACGGTGACATTTTTAAAAAAAATAAAGTTTATAACATAAAAAAAAATTAATTTCACTAACCTTCTTTATGATTGTAGTCCAGAATAAACACAAATTTGCACAATAACTCTCGGTGCATCCAAACTACTTAGAAAAATGGTTCCAACTGCTAATTGCTATCTTGTATTAGTAAATATTAGATAGCCAAGTCCTCGCCACAAGTCTTCAGTACCTCACATAGCCGCTAGGTGCCCATATTTACACATTTTCTTCTATAAATTTTAAAACTAAAATCTTGATACATTAGATTAAATATTTTTTCGTTGTTGTTGCCTCTAATTTAATTCTAAATGAATGATATTTTTCACGTGAGTGCAGATTAAAAATTTGTCTTAAATTATTTTTTTATATAAACCGATATACATACATATTTCTAAAAATTTCTCCAACATTATTTTTATCTTGTATTAACAGGGCTAGAAGCAAGGTAATATTTTTCGATTTGAGGTAAAAAGGAAAAAAAAGATTTTTCAAATTAACAAAGGTGAATGCTTTGGTCAATACGAATATGATGCTATTATGATCGGGAACAAGTGTGACTGACATGACCTGGGATGTGGAAACGGAGATACCCACTGAACCGTTGATTTTGTGAAAATTGAACCCGAAGCACTGACGGTTGGAGTGGCCATGTCAACCGACCCGATAATTACAAGGGATTGAGGTCAAACCAAATCGAGTGCACAGTCGACAAGACTGTGATTGTGTCACTATAACTAATCACCAGATAAAACAAACATATTTAATTGTACTTTTTTTTATTCATGATTCATTTACGAGCTATTTTATTATTTAATACCACTTAAAATATTGGTTTTATAATAAATAGTAATAACGGAAAAAATTTTATGGAAAGTTGAATAGAACATAAAATTAAAAATTAAATTGTCATGTCAAAATTTTGATACGATTTACGCCAGAGGCTAAGGCCGAATCAAAATAGAAATTATTATTACAGTGACCAACATTATTTTTCCCTTGATATTTCCTTTTGGATATCTATCATTAATTATAGCATAGCTATCATTAATTTGTAAATATATACGACCCAGAAAAAAATTCATGAAACGATTCCTCACTTCTAAGTGCCGCCATGCACATTATACAATTTACTTAACGATATGATCAAGTTCTATCTATCATCTTTTGAAGACGAAAATAAATAATTTTTGCCTTAAACGTCCATTTTATGAGTGCTAGCTAATTTGATCATCAACCTCCAGAAAAGTTATTCTAAAATACTGATGAAGAGAAACTTTGTTCTGCACAGAGCAGGGGGGCCACATTCATTTTCAGCTATTTTAACATTTTTTTTTTTTAACGTTCCACTTTTTCACATTTGAAACACATCCCAAGAGACAATAACCAGTTGAGAAAAAAAAATAAATAAAAAAATCATATACTTTTTCCTGTTTGTCTGCCAAAACAATCATTTTAAAAATATGATTATTATTATTTAAACTATTATTTTAAAGCGTTGATACTAAAAAACAATTAAACATAAAAATTAGTTAAGCCATCATTAGTAACGTGTTTCATTACACAGGCCAACAAAAAAAAAATGTTTTTGAAAACTTTTTTTTACTTTAATAGATTGTGTGTGCTGAATCCAAATCTGGTCTTAGTTTTTTTGTATTAACCATAGTTTTTGAGAAATTTCCTTTTTTTATATAATTTAAAAAAGCATATATAACTGTTTCATATAAATAAAAAGCATTATATAACTGTTTCATGAGGCCAAACTTTACATGTAGAGGTGGTAAGAGAATCTAAAAGGTTTATGCGGAGAATGTTCTTCTCGCAGGGTTTCAAAGATTCCTCACAGGCCTTAATTTCTGCACTAATGTTGACCCCTTGCTCTACTGTCCCATTCACACAAAAAACATGGAAATTTGGTAAAACCGCCTTGCTGACCAAGAAGCATGCATGTTACTTTCAAGTCATCACTTATCATCCAACCATGAGCCGAATAGCCAATTTTATTCAACATTATTTCTAGGTTTTCATAGTTCTCTTTTATATACAGAATGAACAACAGGTATAGATGCATAAGTGTTAATATTGTGTAATAAAACAGCTTTTAAACTAGTTCTGAAATAATCAATAAACAGCGTCCAGTCTTCTTTTTTGTATTCAACACCAAGGCTCTTTGATCAGACCTGGAATGTCTGAGCATTACACTAAATTACCTTCTTGTTCAAAAAAATTTCGGAAACTGCTGCTCTCTCTTCCTATACACATATATGCTAGTTCCAACTGCCAACAAGTTCTTTTCTTTTAATCTAGAACCAAGCAATTCAGCTTTTTCTTTTGTTATCCCAAGATCACTAAGTCGTTAAGCTCAATCTGAGTAAACAGTTTAGGCTCTATATTTGCTGTAGCACATTGGAACTCTTCATCATCTTGCTCATCTATATCTATATCTGTTTCAGCAGTGCTGCCAACTCTTCTACATCCAGCACAAATTATTTTACAACTTCATTTGTGATATATAAAAGCTGTTAAATTCTGTTAAATTCAAAAAAATTAATATATTGATGTGCAAATGTGAAAAAATGGTAGGTGATACGGCTTAACAAGTGTCATATTTGGATTTAGCACCTTAAAAAACAGAATAATAAGGTGTTTTAGTTTAAAACTTTTTTTCATCGTTGGCCTGTGTTATCACTAATTCACCTTTTTGTCTCATCTCAATTGTATTTCGAAACTTTAATCTCTTGTTATTGGAGGAATTCCAACATTGATTAGTGTCCATTTCGTATTATAGAACTGTTCTGTTTTTACATCAAGACCTCTATCAACTTTTGAAATTCCTTTCATTCATTCATTTATTATTTGCGCGACAGACGCATGTAGCAGTCCTTGGCCTGCTCAATTGCCTTCGCCCAGTCGTCCCCGTTGGCAGCGCACCTGATGGATATTCCATTCTTCTTTAAATCCTCCTTCACATTATTCATCCATCTAGGTTTTGGTCTTACTCTATGCCTTACTTCTTCCAGCTTCTCATAATATATTCTTCTTGCAGTTCAAGCCACATCCATTCTCAGGACGTGCCCCAATCATTCCATAGGTTGGACTAGAGCGTACTGAGAAATACACAAGTCGCCGTAAATGCAGTAAATTTCTTAGTTCGTTCTTAAGCGAGGCAATTCTTCTTCACATTTAGGCCCAACCAAGCGTCTAAGTATTTTTATTTCGAAACGGTCTTTTCGTTCTGAAGATGCCTTCCTGAATTTTGTTTCATGACTTAACAATCTACTTATCTGAAGATTCACATCAAATAATAAGCCCTAGTGTCGGCCATTATTCTTTTCGATAACTCCTTATCTTCGCTGTGGGTGGTTTATTATTAACTTAAGATTCGAGACCACTTGGAAAGTCTGAAACTCTTTTAATATCTAAAAAACTCAATTTCTCCCTAACTGGGAAAAACAATGGGTGATGTATATGTCTATCTATAATCTACTACTTTTCCAAGTTTACATTTTAGAATTTAATGGACCAAATTACTTAAAATAAAAATTTAATTAACGAATAATGATTGTTCGAAAGAAGCAAGATCGAGAGAATATATGGGGTTTCAGACGTGACTTTTTTTTCATTCAAACTTCAAAGTGACAAATTTTTATATGACAAAAACATAGTATATAAAATTTCTTATCGGAAAACTGCCGGCCAATTTTAGGTTCAAGCAACACTAACACAGCTGAAGCATGTAAAAACGTTATAATTTTGAAGGTGAAAAAAACGTTTCAAAGAAACTATACACACATAGCAAAAATACTACATGTATGTAAAACAAAAAAAAAAAAGCTATTAAAACCCCATTTTTTTTTCGCAAAACTTTATCTATTCCAACGTAAACTTTGGTTTGTAGTTAATTATGGTATTGAAATTATGTTTAAAAAAGAACGAATCTCATATTTACCATTAGTTAATAACAGTTACGGCCACAGAATAAGAACTCAACAGCATATTGCTTATTATTATTTAAATTAGATGGCTATGGATCAGGTTTAAGGTAAGCGAGTAAGATATAGAAAAGGATTTGGCTGAATGATCAAGCTAATTGTAGTTGAATGGTCAGTGGCTCTTTCAAAACGAATTCTTCTTCAGAGTTCAAATTCATCCCATTAAACATCAAGCAAAAGAAATCTAGTCCGTCATGAATGTAAACTGTAAAAAATAATTCTCTAAGATAAATCAACCTGTATCTAGTATCAAGGCGATCCAACCTTTGGTTCAAGTACTTCTACAATGACAAAAGGATTTGATTACTAATTACCTTTGATATATTAAACTGAGTAATGTCGATTGTATTCAAAAATGTATATGTAATTAAATGTTTTATTAACATATATCTATGTATGTTAATTTAATTTAATCTTCTGTATATGTCTTTCGGCTAGGGGTCTTTACCTTTTTGGTGTAACGTTTTTTTCGCACTCAAAAGTGCAACATTTTGACACGCTCTTGTTCTGCTGGTGCTGCTTGGATCAAAAATTTGACGACAGTATACTTAGTCAGAAATTTAATGGAGAATATTTTTAGAACAACTGAAACCCTCGTTCGGAAATTAATACAGGGTATCACGTTTAAACCAAAGCCTGATATTATTATTAAAGAGATTATTTATCAGGTTTTAGTTGTGGTAACGAGATAGCAAACAAAACTACAGTTTTACGTGAAACAATTATTTCTCTGTCTTGACTGAGAGCTGAGAAAAAACAATAAGACGTGACTTTCATATTTTTTTTTCTCTGTTTCCAATGCTCATTGGCGGCTATAACTCTAGTTTTGCACTATTTTAGGCCCCTACTACCTACAAGTTAAAACGTCTCCTTGTAAAATGAAACCACGATATGATTGTATCATATTTGGGTAATGGGATATTATTTAATAGAACTTTTGGGCCGAAACTACGACGTAGAGTAAAATTAATGTATCAGTATGTTCGAATACTGGTAAATTGTTAATTGAAGTAATCTGATTCTTGTAATTCTAAAATTGGGAAAAGCAATAGAATGGAGACAGACATATCCTTGATCAATGGTTTTTCCCAATCAGACAGAAATTTATTTTTTCTTTAAATGTTAAATAATCTATGTATTTAATGGTCACATATCAGGACCATCACATTATTTCCCCGTAGCGTGGCGGAGGCATGTATAAGTAATGCTGTTACTTTGCCCTGAAATTAAATTGAGAGCTAGAAAACAGCTTAGCTAAGCCACAAAGAGGAGAATTTAGCCGTATTTAAATATGAAGGAGGACGTGATGAGCTCGGAACTAACTGCTCTATCAGAATCCATAATAGATTAACAGGCCAGCGGGGTTGTTTCACGCTCGGGTTAACTGTCCCGCAGCAGTCCAAACCTTAGCCCTGGGCACCTTTCTCAATCGGCGAGGCTCCTGATTTTTTCAGTTTTTGTTCAATAAAAATGTTTAGTGATGTTATCTGTATTTCCAACTTTATGTTTGAATAATAATAATGAAAATGTTTATCATAACATAATAAAACTCGTGTACAATTTTTTGCTCATTAACATAATATTTAAAACCCTTTATAGTTAAATCATGACAATAAATACTTGTTTTAATCCTCTGGTTATTGATCTAATAATTGCAATTGATTAATTTTTTTACTGTTTCTTAACTATTTATTTTTTTTTTTGGCGGGGTTTGTTCGGAAATTAATGCAGAATTTTATGTTTAAACCAAAACCTGATATTATTTGTCTCTTTACCACAACCAAAACCTGATACATTACTTTTACTCTATGTCGTAGTTTCGGCCCAAAAGATCCCATGACCCGTATCTGTTACAGTGTGGTATCTATTGTTCCATCTTACAAGACTTTTTGACTTGTAACTCACAGATTTTTGTATGGTATTAGGGACCTATAATAGTGCAAAACTAGAATCATGGCCCACATTGGGAGCTAAGAAAAAAAAAAGAAACAAGTTAAGAAAATAACGTTTTATTTTTTCTCTTAGCTTCCAGTCATATAGAGAAATATTTTTTCCTTGTAAAATTGTAGGTTTCTATGCGATGTGCACAAACAAAGCCTGATAAATTATCTCTTAAATTAATATCAGGTTTTTTTTTAAACCATGAATTCCTGAATTGATTCATAAATTCAACATAAATGGAGATTGGTTGGTGACATAATTATGTGATTGGAAGTGGAATATATATGTATATTTATTCAAAAATTAACATTAATTAATTTAATTAAGCAGATTGTATTTGACTTTAAAGACAGTAGAGCGGAGCATGGTGTAATTATATTTATCTTTCATTTGAATATAAATTAATGTAATGAGGTTAGCCAGCAGGTCCGATGATTGCGCCTTCTTTAATGACATTATTCCTTTCCTTTTCGTCCCCCCAATTTTTCCTTTCTAGATCATTGATCCATTTTATTTCGAGCCCACGTTTCCTAATTTAATATATCCCTCCTTAAAGGTTTTCAACAGCTTGAAATAATATACTCTATTTAGAGATAAATACATATTTACTCACCTTTCTGAAGATTTTATGAGTCAACCAACAGGAAGAAATATAATTTAGGAATCTCCTTTATTTCAAAACTAAAATATTATGTCTTCTGACAGTCGAAAATAACATAAATGTATTCTTGAATTAAGATAGAGCTATTTAATCTGTGCCTACCCATTTAATAATTTTTGGGGTTCTAAGTGAGCAAAAGTTTAGGAGATTGGAATCAATATAAAGTGGAACTTCACTGCAGTATATGAGCCGGTTATTTTTAAAATGGGACAAATCTATTTTTTTTATATTGCGAGCCATTTAAAAGTTAGCATGTCAATAAATTAAAAAAGATTAGTGAGTATTAACAGATACATTTTTAATATTTTGTTGTACCGGATAACGTAAGTTTACAATCCAATAGTGTATACATTGCTGACTAAAAAAAAAGTAAGAGTTTCATTATAACTAAATGTACTCGTCTCACATTCAAAATTAACGAATAATTGTAATCGTTTATTTAATTCGGAATTTCGTCTGTTGCATCAGCCTTTGGTTTTTAATAATAAATACAAAAATAATAAACAAATTTTTATAAATATTTATAAATTTGATAAACAGAGGAACGAAACAAAAGAACATTCTAGTATAAAATATGACATAACAATACAAATCAGTTATATTACAAATTTCAATTAAATTATACACTTATGTTGGTATAATCAAATTAATTTTAATCAGGATACCACAACCTCACAAAATATTTATGATGAACTTCAATTGAAAATATTCAATCTAAGATAATCTTACACCACTTTCGAAATAAAGATATTTTATATTCTGTTACAAGGTAAATCGATATATAAATATTATAATTAGAATAGATGAATTAATTGCCACTTCTATTCGAATATTTTATTATAAAACTAGAGCCAGTCATCGTCCTTCTCCTCAAAAGTGTGGTTCGGTGGCCCTGAAGAAGAAGACCTGCAGGTCGAAACGTTGGCACGTATTAAAGAATTCTTCTTTGACGTGGTGTTACTTTGACTGCATCCATGACTATCTTCTTCTCCATTTATCATCGGTCAACCATACTTTTATCATTATTATAAAACTAGTTTCGAATACTAAACATTAATCTACAGTTCTAAATCATAAAACATTTTTAACACATCAGCACTATGTAACATGCATTACATATATTAAAGTTTTCATAAATGTATTATAAGAAATTAAATATTGGTACTCACCTGAAGATATCTAACAGATATCTGAAATATATTCATCGTGAAAGGGGGACGGATCAGGTAGGTTAATTTTTTGGTATTTTCACCTTGGGATTTCCCTAAGATTTATTGGATTTTTTCGTTCCATATGGAAATAAATTTATAATAGACTATAGGTTTACATCTTAATGATAATAACCATAAATTCAATAAAGACTCGGGAGTAAAAATAATCCATCAAGTAATAAAATATCCTAAAATTAAATATTTATGAATTATTAGAAATAATGAAATCGTTTAAAACCAATCCATAGTTTTGTTTAAATGGCCAGATAAACATTTCCAATAGCTCCATTTTAAATTTGTTTCTATTAGGAACGGAAAAATCCAATGAGTCATAGGGGAAACGTTAAGACAAAAATCC
Source organism: Euschistus heros (assembly GCA_003667255.2). NCBI lineage: Eukaryota > Metazoa > Arthropoda > Insecta > Hemiptera > Pentatomidae > Euschistus > Euschistus heros. The sequence goes on from RCWM02001104.1 coordinate 28,920, forward strand.
AAAAAAATTTAACCTACCTGGCCCTTCCCCCTTCCACTATGGATATATTTTAGACATCTGTTAGATCTTCTCAGGTGAGTGCCAAATGTGTTGGAAATGTTCCACGTTTTAGAACTAGAAGATGATTGTTCGTCATTCAAAACCAGTTTTCCAATAAAATAATTCCAATAGACGTGGCAGTTAATTCATCAATCCTAATTGAATTGATCTTTCTATACCGTCATCCGTACCTGAAGTAAATATTAGAATTCTTCCATCTCCTAAATATTAGAATTTGAATATTTTTTTTTACTATTAATTGTTTACACATAAAATTATCATAACAATTTTATCTATAACAACCATTATCTCCATTTTTTTTTTCAAAAATGGACAAGCCCCGTTTTCAAAATAAACGACTCATAAATTGACATTTTTCAATTTACTAACTTTTTTCTATTGATGTAGAGTGTTGTTGAAGACTACACGCAGCTTATCTGGGTACTAATTAGTGGGAAGTTATAGCCTTTTATATATTTCGAATACTTCGTTATTTTACTATGTATTATTTACACTTTGTTATTTTAAAAATTATATATCTCCCTTGATAATTTCTTGAATACCATTTTATTAGAAATTTCTATATTCTTCTTCGAAAATGGCATATTATCAATACGTTGTATATCGACGCCTTAGCTCACAGATGTGTTAAGTGCAGAAAATAAAATTTTACAATATTGAAATATGAAGCTCAAAACTGGTATTAAAATTTCATTCCTTTTAATGAACGCGAGTCATCCACGCTATCTATGGAAAAGTTTTCGAGCCAAATACCTTTCGTTCTTTTATCCCGGATTTGAATGATTGCTTCATTATACATATTTTATCATCACTATCATAAATGAAAACAAAAATAAGTAAAAACTCTTCTACCACTTAGTGTAAAATTGTCTTTTGAAGAACCTAAAGCATGTTGTCCTAATCTGTACCAGTTTCTACCTTATGTTTCAGTCCATTATTTATCTCTCAAAACATAACCTACACTCTTTCTAACCAAAACATTCGAGGTCTTCTAGTAAGAAATTTTATTTTGGTCCATCGTTAAGTGTTTGAAACCCTTAACTTTTATTTATCTGGAATCGTTGAAGCGAGATTTATTTTGGGACTCGTTCGGATGGTGGTGTGAACCCTGCTCGCCTTTCCTCCGACTTTCCGCAGGTTTATGGTTACCCATGGTTTGTAATTGAAATTTGTTGCCTGCTTTAGTCCCTCATTATTTACAATTAACCTTCATAGCTCTGGGTGCCTTGTCCTATCCTATGATTTTTTTCATACTTGTTTTTTATTATTCGTATATATTATCTTAAGAGAGGTTAGTTCTTTTATGAGTTTATTTATTTTTTTTAAATTAAAGATTTTAATACAACCTAAAAAAAAAAATAATAATAATAGATACACATTGCTCATGGTAAACGGGTTTTAAGTGAGATAAAATTTTTTGTTTGTCCAAAAATTGATGTATTGTTATTTTTGTCCTGTAAAATTTTGAAAAATAGACATAGTGTGTTTTGAATTTAAACGACTCACATATTACATAGTGTTTTATATTTATGTACCGATCAACAGATTTTATTCTGTTGTTTGTGAAAATGTATTCTGAAATTATGTTTTACCTACAAAAATGGAATACCTTTTATAATGGAATCTCCTGATTTATATTTACAATTACAGCATAAAGGTTAACACATATTAAAAATATTTTCAATTATTTTTGACTGACATTACTGCAGTTGAGGTATCGTTGAATGTGAGGTACATTTAGTTATAATGAAACTTTTTTTAGTCAGCACCGTAAACACTATTAATTTAGAACTTACATTTATTTCTCCACAAAATATTTCAAATTTATTAATTCTTACCGATATTTTTAAATTCATTGAAATACGAACGTTTAACTACCTCGTAATAAAAAAGAAATAGACTTGGTCATTTATAAAATAAACGGCTCATATACTGCAGTGAAGTCCCACTTTATTTTGATTTCTATCTCCTACATTAAACATTTGTTTACTTTTTCACATACGGCCGTATAAATTATTAAATAGACAGGCTCAGATGAAATGACCCTATCTTATTCAAGAATACATTTATGTTATTTTCGGCTGTTAGAAGACATAATATTTTAGTTCTGAAATAAACGAGATTCCTAAATTATATTTTTTCCTGTTGGTTGTCTCTTAATATCTTCAGAAAGGTGAGTTAATGTGTATTTACCTGAGAATAGAGTATATCATCGCAGGCGGTTGAAAACCTTTAAGGTGAGATATATTAAAATTAGGAAAAGTGGGCTCAAAAGATAATGGATCAATAATCTAGAAAGAAAAAAATCGGGGGACGAAAAGGAAAGGAATCATGTCATTAAAGAAGACGCAATCATCGGACCTGCTGGCTAACCTCATTACTTTAATTTATATACAAATGAAAGATAAATATAATTACACCATACTCCGCCCTACTGTCTTTAAAGTCGAATACAATCTGCTTAATTAAATTAATTATCGTTAATTTTGGAATATAACTGAATTAATAGGACTTAATCAAAATTTAATATATAGGTTCTTAGTAAATTTAAGGAGAATTCAGGTAAAAAATATAAATTTTAGATCCAACAATTAGTTTGGGAACTGTAGCCAAATGAGTACCTACAAACGTGTTTTCGCAAAAAAAATGCGACACCTGTTAAAGAGTGAAATGAGCTATGTAGAGTGCAATTTTGTGGTTTTCGATTATATCTCGAAAACGGTGAACTCTGAAAAATACGCTACAAATCAAAATTAAAGCTCATTAAATTTCCTACAAAATTATTAGTATAAATATTCGTCGAAATTCCAAAGGTTTTCAAGATATTTGTTATTAAAAATCGATAATTTCATAAATAAAAAAAATGTTTACTTCACTTTTTGTTGAACATTTGCTTAAAATACCAGAAACGTATATATGAAATTAAAGTAATTTAATGCTCTACAATTTTGATTCCGATGTTTTATTTGAGAAACGAAAGAAAGGTACTAGACGCAAAAGTTTGACAAAAAGTGAGGTAACATTTGTTTTTTTCCCAAAAATCACCGATTTTCAATAAGAACTCTTAGCGTTAAGACAAATTTTTATGTAATCAATTTTATTGGAAATTTAATTAGCCTATATATTTATTTGAAACATATTTTTCTAGAGTCAATCGTTTTTGAGATATAATCGAAAAACCAAAAAAATTGAACTTCTTCTTCCCTCCCCTCACCGTTAGCTCACCCCCCAGAGGTGGGTACTTTTATTATGTTTATCTTCTAACTATTCCTAAGGAAGCTATGAAGTCAAAATTATCGCATAATTCATGCACTCAACACTTCTCATTTCAGATCTCATTGACTGTACTATATGTATATCAATTCAATTATACTTATAATGAACTTTAATACTGAGATTTAAAGATTTAGTTTTATATGATTGTTTTAATATATTTGGGTGTCCGGATTTGAGAGAGTTCGAATATAGAACAATCGTTTATTGTAGTCTAGAATATTCAGCTGTTTTATTTGAAAAATATAATTCAATCTTCCAAATTGACTTCAAAGTGGCCGATAAAACGTGCTAGTGACAGTGAATGGACAGTGAAGGGGCCGCTGACATTTTAAAAATAGACTCCTCAGTTTTATCTGAGGTTATTCGCTCTCAGGAGAGACATCCGCACCAATCAAATAAATGTGGGCTATCTATTTTTATATGGTAGTCCCCACTGTCTGACGTTTAGGATTACATCTCTCAACCATTCTTTCGTTTATTTTTTTTTTATAATTTTCATATCTAAATAAAAATAATAATCACCATTACGGTATGGTAACAATTCTTCAAAAAGAATATTAAATAGAGTTGTTACATTTACTTCTAAAAGGCCATTACTAAAAGCTCTAGGCGTCACTCTAGTATCTGGATTCGTAGCCTCACACTATACTTGGAAAATTTCGTCAGAGTTACACTCGAACCGCCTAATTTAATTACTAGCTGATTTCAGATTCTTACTAGGAAAATTACGCCTTCTACTCTAAAACACCCTTTAATTTCCAACGAGGAGAAAATGTATCGATCTGTGAAGAAAATGAAACGAGCTCTTGAAAGGAAAAAAAAATACCGGTTCAATATAAAGCTTGTTGTCAACAGTAGTTTTAAGTTTTTATTTTTTTTTTTTATTTTATTTTATGAACTTTCGACTTCATGGGAATTTTACTTTAAAACCATTTATATAATCGTGACTATCCTTTTTTACTCACGTGTCATTATCTTCTTTATTTCTTTTTTTAAACCAAACAATCATTGAATCATTCAATTACAATAGGTAATAAATACCATGATCGAATCTTGTCAGCTATTACCTCTACTTCAATCTGTAGGTAAAGCGCATGTTGCTGCGCGTGTGGCATAACGCGACTTTTTTTATCATTCAAAAATGGATGGATCAGCTCATATTTACAGCACGACGCTACGCAGCGAGACTAGCGAGATACTGCAAACGCGTGACACAGTGCCCGTGACATAGTTTCTCGCGTCACGTTTCACGAGTTTATAACCCTCTAACACCTTAGTGCAGTTAGATTTTCGTGAACAGATATGGATCGGGTATTATGGGGTTTTCGTTTAGAATGATAAAATTATAAATTATATACAAATATTTTTAAAAGTTACCTCAAAGTATTGAAAAAAGATTTGTGTTTTTACTATTTTTATCAGGGAATAAAACAAAGACTAATAAAAGTTACCTCAAAGTGTTATTTTAAAAACACACCTAATCTTTCCAAAACATACAACTTAAAAAACATGCGTTTTTGATTCAATCTTGTCACTTTAAATTTGACAGGAATATATTATGATAGACCCCATAACATATCAAAATACAAAAAACGCTTTCTCCTAAAGATATAAGGGTCATGGCTCAAGTGTGTGGTAACCTAAGACTGCTCCCTGACCTAACCCATTGTGTTGCATCCGCTTCCGTCTCAGGTATCATTTTCAGCTCGTAGTAAATAAAAGAACTACTGACATGATAAGCAATTATGTATATATATCATTAGTGATGTTTATATATATTTTTTTCAACCTTTTACAATATTTACATCAACTACATAATTATATTTAATGTCAAACCACGGACGATTGCTATTGTTAACGCCCGATAAAAAAAAAAAAAAAAAAAATCTGTTTTTTAAATAAATGTTATTGATAAGGGTGACTGCCTAGGACTAGTTGTAACCGATGACCAAACATCTTTTTACCGGACAACTAGGTCCAGCTGCCAACGGAAGGCTTTTTTTTTTTTTTAAAGTAAAACGTTTGAAAAATGCAACATTAGCCAAGTAGTTCGACTTCACATTTTGATTTTAATATTACTTGATTAAAAAAAAAACATAATGCTCCTTAAACTTATAAACATAAACTTGTAATAAACATAAACTTATCCATAAAGAACTTGATGTTCCAAATATTGCTGATCAAGCACAAACCATATACCTATATCTTCATTGTAAACTCCATAAACATTCAAATCCACTAGTCTTTCAACTCGCTTCCCATTCTATTCCCGATAACCCTTTGATGCGTCTGAAAAGGAGATGACTTCGGGAGCTTCTAATATAGAAATTTATTGAAGTATTGCCAGTGTGTAGTTGCTTCACAAGAAATTGACATGTTATTTTGATTGTTGTAATCACATTTACTTACTGAATGTATTTTGTTTTTAGTTTTTTATTACGGTTGTAAATTTCAATAAATAGATAATAAAAACAAATGCTAGACAAAATAATTTTCTAGTTAAATAGAGAATAATCATTTAACTGTTGGATACATAGTGTACAATGTCCAAGGAATTTAATTTGCTCTTTAATAAAAGTTTTAATATTATTTTAAATGATAAAATATGATCTTATGGATATGATACTTGGTGTCAGGATAATAAAAAAGGCTCAACAGCACCTAGAAGGAGTTGTAAAGATAAAATAAATGTATAATTTTCCTTACACTGGGCTTATATATTTTATAAGATATTACACTGAATTAATCTCGTAAGTAGGCAATTGTTAATAAGATAAATAAAGTAAAGCTACTTTATTTCCTAATGTAAAATATTAAAAAAAAAAAAAATCCTATTTAATTTAAGACATAGTATTGAGTAATTATTATAATCAATGCCGCCGAGTAATTGGCAAATGCAAGTGAGAATGAACAGTCTAAGAAAAAAAAAACGGAAAAGATAGACGTGACATAAATAACGAAGTAGAATAAATCGGCTAGAAGTGAATTAGGATGAGACCAAGCAAAGGATAGTAAGGTAAGAAGAACACCCAATTTACCAGACCATCTTAGGTCGAAGATTGTGTCTAAAAGTAAACAGATTTAAATTTATCAGTTTCTAACAAAATCAAGAATGCTATGACATCCCGCCAATCAGCGAAAAGGGTCCTTCATACAATTATACCCAAAAAGAAAAAAAAAAAAAAAAATGAAACTTTTTTTTATTCACATGTCACAAAATGGAGACATGTAAATTTTCTACCAATATAAGCATCCACCATATTAGCAATATTTATTTACATGTAATCAAAAATATTCGAATAGTTATTTAAATTATTTTAAAAAAAAATTTAAATGCTATTTCTGTTTTGAAGTCACTTATAAAGAGAATATAAAATTTATTTTTATTGTTATGATAATTGATTCAATTTTGTAAGTTAAATAAGGCTGTCAAAAATGCCCTCGTGGATAAACACAACTCTTGATTCCAAATCACATAATCAATGATATAAGAATATTTGGTTTCTAACTATTAAAGTCAACGATTCGTGGAAAAATCGTGATTCGTGATATTTTTAGAATTACTGGAGAAAAGATATAGTAGTACGTATGCGCGAAGGCAGCCTCCCAATATTAGAAAAAGACATCTTTCTAGCTTTGTAATAAAAAGAGATTTAGCTATCTATCGGAAAACGTCCGCACTTTAGTTGGTTTGGGAATAGAGTGATGCAATTTCGTTAGGTGAAACTTTCAGGGGGGTATGAATTTTGAGGTTGTTTTTGAAGTCGAGCAATGGACTAAGACTTTTAATTAGGAAAAGCAAGACATAGTTTATACAATTTTGAGTACATAGTACCCCGCTCTGGTCAACAGGAATAAAGCCATTCTGCAACGTGACACTACCCCTACACGTTGTTCTCGTCTGCCATAGGAATAATTATCGGAACTGCAAGTAGTAAACGCAAAGTAAGGGCAAAAGTTACATTCTGAGCATATTCAAGGCCACCTTTTTATAAGGTCAGATTTTTTTTTTTTGATTTTCTGTTATACATTTCTTGAAAGATCTTAAAATGACATTTCCATCAGAATCAGAAAAAAATGGTTCCAGGATTTGATGAACTCATAAGTATATATAAATCCACAATTCTATAATTGATTAATTTATAACCGGCAAAATGACACTTTCGGAAAATACAAAAATTTACTACGTACTTCCTGCCTACGTTTCTATTGAAACATTATGTACTAACTTACGTATCCTGACTAACCACATTCGGAAGAACTACTAACGATTTTATGACAAATTAAATAGACACGTTAACATACTAATACAAAATATGGCAACAATAGAAAGCCCGAATATATTGCGGTCGAGGTTAAAGAGAGATCTTGAGTAATACTTTAAATTACTTGAGGTACGCATGGTGATTTAGAGGATCAATACAATTAGAATTGATTAATTAAGTGCCACTTCTATTGGAGATTATTTTATTTGAAAACTAGTTTCGAATGCTAAACATTCATATTCAGTTCTAAAACATACAAAATTTTTTCAACACATCAGTACTATGCTACATAGATATATACTTTAGTATATATAATCTATGTAAAAAAAAATATGTTTCGAATCAAAATTAAAGGTTGTAAAATTTCCTATAAAATTTATTTTGTACATATCTGTCAAACTTCCAACAGTTTTCGATATATGTAATGTTCGAAAAAAAAAAAACTTTTTACCTCACTTTTTGTCAAACATTTGCATCAAGTTCCATAAATGTACATATGAAATTACATTAAATTTAATGCTCTACAACTTTGATTCTAACATGTTTTCTGTGAAACGATTGTGGAAGGCACTAGAAGTAAGTTTTATAGGAAATTACTTTAGCTTTAATTTTGATCTGAAAAATATTTTTCTCCATCGTTTTGGAGATATAATCGAAAAACCCGAAAATGGTACCTTCTCCCCTCCCTCACCGTTAGCTCACCACCCAGGAGCGGGTACATTTAGTATATTTACCATCTAACTACTCCTAACGCAGCGATGAAATCAAAAATGGTCGCATATTCCATGCACTCTACACCCCTCATTTCAGCACTCATTGGCTGGTCTACCAGTAGTGCTAGTACTAGTCCCTCGTTAGGTCCCTCATTCTATATAATGCTATGATTATTGTATTTTTCATCACATTTGACTTATTTTATAATCTTAAATACTTTGTTTTACTACTCATACTGAATTTTTTTTTACTTACTCCAGTGATTCAGATTATTGAAGAACCAGCCTTCTTTCTCCCAAATTAAAACCATTGATCATATACTCAGTGAGTGTCAAGAAAGGCTTTTATGATCATATCACTTGATAGCCCGGCCCTACCAAGGATAAAAGCATATAAGAAGATAGGAAGGGGTGAACAACCCTAGATTGTCAACCGCGAATGTAAATCATCTAGATAAATAACTAATGGAACAACAGAGGCTCTTTACCATGCCAACTAGACCCACTCAAGAAGACATTAAACATTCAAGGAGTCGTCACCTTGTATCGATTCTGTCAGCAAACATGTAAGGCGATTAGTTAATTATGGATTGGAAACTCTCGGTTTTCATGCAGAACAAAAAAATAGAGGGGATTTATTTTTGAAAAGAAAATTATGCTTTTGTTTATATTTTCAAAGTTACCATTCGATGATAACTGTTAGAAATTTATGAAATTTATATTTAGCTATCTCACACTCCGTCTAAACGACATCTCTGAATGTAGGGTCTTAACCTACTTATCTACACCACAACAAGTAGCATACTAATTAAGTAAGTTAGCAACCTTTCCATGCATAAATAATGTATCTAAATAAAAAAATAAATATATTTTTTTGGGTTTCTGTATGGTTATTCGTTGGCGTGTACCGACAACTTACTAAATATCCTTCCCATTCACTGACAGGAGAGCAATGAACGGAGGGAAGAGAGGGATGTGCATTGAATACCTCATAATACAAGTATGCAGCAAATAAAAGCTATTACTTTTAAATAAAACTTTTAAACACAAATTGTAAAGTACACAAAAATTGTTTTTAAAATAAGGTTTATAGGTTGGGTCAGCGGTACAGTAGAATTGGAGATTGTAATTCCATAATTTCCTACGAACATTCCATCCATTAATCATGAAACTAATACAAAAAGAAAGAAAAAAAAATCCACTTTGTTGGAAATCGTGCATGATTTAATTTTACTCATAAAAGTACATTTTACTTATATGTACATATACATTTTACATATATTCTAATTTTGGTACTTTATACTGAACACTTCTATGAAACACTGTTCTAATATATATAATTTAGACGTAGGATTCTAAATCCGGCCAAGTCCATTTTTGAAAGCTTTTCACAGCTGGTACATAAAGATAAAGGTCTGGATTTGGAAGGTTCTTTTGGCTGGTTTTGGAATTCTACGCCTCAATTATTTGGTTTTTTTAAACAGTAATTTTTGGCCATTGTCTGGATTATTTTTTGAATGTCTATATAAGTATTTTTTTTTATTCTTTAAATAATAGAAATTTACAACTCTATTAGAAAACACATCTAGTAAATATGCGGTATATAAGAGATACAATGACATGAATAAAACTTGTTGAGAAACTACCCATTGGTAGTACTCTAATTAATATTTACAAAAGAAGATCACAGGCCAACTTCTTTTCAGACACCTCGGAGGATTGCCAGGAATGGAATGGGAAGCTAGCTGTAAAACAAGTGGATTTGGATGAGTGTTAAGTTTATTATGAAAGGAGAGGTATCTGGTTCGTGCCAAGTTGGCGACATATGGGATATTAAGGTCATTATAGATTAATTCATTTGTGTCAGACTAAGGAGCATTAAGGATTTTTCGAAGGATTTTGGATTGGAGTGACTGGTTGCGGGAAGAATTCGATGGTTTAGTGGATCCCCACAATTCTATACCGTAAGTCCAAATAGGTCTGATAATCGTCATGTAGAAAGGTTTCTCATAGTGAATCTGGAGATTTGAACGTTTTTCATGTAAGTGTTGTAGCAGTCGAAATCTACGTGCAGCTTTCTTGTCTTTTCAATCTTGTATGAGGGTTCCAGGTAAGTCTCTTGTCCAGATGAAATCCAAGGTATCGTATTTGTTCCTCATTAATTAGCGGTACACCATTAAAGGATACTGGAGGACAGGATGAGGTAGGTTTTCGACGGAGTTAAAGGTTATTTTTTGGAATTAGCTAGGATTTATCTTGACTCTCCAGTTATGACCCCAGTCTTCAAGGGAAGTAATATGTGACTGGAGTGTCTGGGATGCAGAAAATATTTAAATACTTATCCTAAATACAGCTAATACTTATCCCTCCATGTTAAACTTCACATCCATACGAATCCACTAGTACCCCGATTTGCTTCTTATTCGATTTCTGATAACCTCCCCCTCTCCCCAGGCGTTTGAGAAGAAGAGGGACGTAGGAACCTTTTAATGTACAACTTTTATTGAAATGCTACTAGTTCTTCATAGTTATTGTATTAATACTTTCACACATTCATTTGATATAAATAAATCGGTCTCCGTAAAAATAAGTCTTCAGACCATTCTGATCATAAAAACAGTTCACACTGGAAAAAAAAAAAAAAAAAAAAAAAAAAAAAAAAAAAAAAAAAAAAAAAAAAAAAATTTGAAAAAATTTTATTTTTCAATTCAACATGCTCTTGTAATTCTGAATCACAATCGGACCGAATACTGTCCGATCATTCCGGGAAGCACCATCATCTATATTAATATTTTTTATTCGGGTCACAATATTTTTGGATTGGTTTTGTCCATCGTCATCCAATTATTTATCCTTGTTCGTAGCAATTAAAATTGAAATCGTGAAACAAAATAACCTTTTATTAAAATTTCGAAAAGTGATATTTATCTTTAAATCACAATCATTTCGGCCGAACTGATATGCCCAATACGGTAACTGAAATTCTGAAAAAACACTTAATGACTTAAAAACAAGTGATTTGGAATCTATAAATTATACACTGCTTCTATTCCTTTTTTATACATAGTTTCAAATAATGCCTTCCAATAGATGTAGCAATAATTCAATCAATTCCTAACGGATCCTAACCATAATGTGTTACACTACTAATTTTAAAGTAAACAAATTACTTAGTTTTTTTTAAGAGAGCTATAAATAAAGATAAAAGAAAGTATTTAATTTATTTTTTTTACTTTTGTTTAATGATTGATTTATGCATGTATTCTGTGTTTTAAACATAATTCCATATCTAATATTATTTGATTAAAGTTTTATTATTACAATCTCTTTATTTTTACAGGTAAGTGTGTCTGGGGGATATCTCAACGAATAGCAAGTATTAATCTACTTTATATGTGTTTATTTATGTCTATCTTTTTAATCTAGTTTTATATTACTGAATACAGATATTATTATATAATAGGATGTCTCATAGTCATTCCAACTAAATTGTCATTTCCTCACTGAACCGCTTGAGCATGTATAGAACAAAAAAAGACCATTTCGTCATCAATAAACGCATTTATCTCATTTCGTATTCACTAATAAGAAATTTTTCCATTTAGAGATCTAATCGAAGCTTATTTATCAACAATATTGCCTCAATAATGTGTTAATTAAAAAGTATTTATCGAAAAAGCAACATTTTGGAATTTTTATTGATGTTTGTTTCGAAAATATTCTGGTGGACATATTTTCTTGAAAAGGAAAAATAGTATTTTTTTGGAACTTCAAAGGAATATTTGATTGAGAAGCCTATTAATTTGTATATCCCTCTTCATCGAACTGCTTCTTTTTATAATCCGTTAGGAATCGTGTAGCCTTATTTTGGAATTCCATACCCACTTCAATCCGCAATGCTTCTTCTCTCACTTCCCTTAAACATAATTTATTCATCCACCTTCTCAATTATGAATCTTCCGATATTATGTAATAATATGTTTAGTCCAGTCAATGAGTGCTAAAATAGGGGGTGTCGAGTCCAAGAAATGTGTGATGATTTCTACTTCACAGCTTCGTTAGGACTAGTTAAATGGTAAACATACTAAAAGTCCCCGCCCTCGGGGCGTGAGCTAACGGTGGGGAGGGGAAGGGAGGTCACATGTCTGTTATTTTTTTATCATATCTCGAAAACAGTAGACTGTAGAATAATATGTTTTAAAACATAATACAAATTTCGAACTTCTAACGAAACGGTTTTCGAGATATACGTTATTGAAAATAGATAATTTTCGAGACATTTTTCATTTTTTTTTTTTTAAGGATGTAAGAATGTTTCATTTTATTTATTTATTATTTATTTTATATTCTTATACAAACCCGAAGATAAGTTTTTAATTTTCAATTTCTACCATATACATTTATAAGTATCTAATTTATAGCCTACAAAAGTTTCTGCCTGATATGTACGCAGCCAAACAATAACGTCTTTCTATTGTACTTATGTTATTCTAAGGGAAAAGCATCCCAAAATGAAGATTGATTTTCATTTCAATTATCCATCATGATTTTATTCTTGATGTATGTACAGTAAAGTTTGTCCCCTAATGCGAACAGAGAGAATGTATTTGAAACTGTCGAACCAAGTATAATTTTGGTATGATTTTTTTTACTATTTCAATTATCCCATGAAAATAGTGTTCTCCTGTTAACTATGGTAAAACAAGTTACGAGAATAACCTTACAGCGAAGAAGATGAGGTATTTATGGTGTTTAAAGCGTGCCTCCCTTGAATAATTACGCTTACATGTAGCTTACTGGAAACAATCTGAAAATGAGTTTAAAACGAGTTTAAGCAGGAGATGGGATCTTATATTGAACCCGATTATCCCTAAGGCTCTATTAAGAAAAGGCTACGATGGGGATGAACGGATCATGAGAAATTACTCAGAACTAGATTCCTCAAGAGAGGGGAAATTTTTATATCATTATCACAGCTCTAGGGTATGTTAATTAAAGAAAACTTGACAATTTTTAATTAACAACTAAGCCTATATTAATAAGGTGAAATAAACAAAAATTTTGTTTCCGGTTTAAAGTTTAAACAGTCAATATTCGGTCCATCTGTGTATCTGACTGTTCTCTTAATTGCTATCTGTTTTATTCAAGTTGATCATCTACAAAAAAATGAACTAACAAGGGGACGTTTGGAGTTGTAACTCACAGATTTGAATGCCGATTCGTGTGTGGGTAGTAGGGACCTATAGTAGTGCAATACTAGAGTTATAGCCGCCAATGAGCATTAGGAGCCAAGAAAAAAAATAAAATATGAAAATCGCGTTTTATTTTTTTTTCCCACCTCTCAGTCAAGATAGAGAAATTATTCTTTCACGTTCAATTGCAGTTCTTTATTCTATTTATATTTCCGTTATGCTCAAGACACCAACCGACTTTAGGGTGCTCAAAAACTTTTAAAAAATGACAAAATTCCAAGGAAATCCGCTGTAAATCAGTGGAAATTATTTTTCATGAAAAACTGATCTCAAATCTCGATTTAATGCACCATAAAATCTTTATATGTGAAATGTTATCAAAATCCAAAAATATTGATTTTTTTACCCCTTTCGAGGAGGTTAAAATTTTGAAGTTAAGATTTCATCAACTATTTCTACCGGCCATAACAACTGCTGCGTTCAACCGATTACAATATAATAGCATCACTAGAATCAGCATACATTCTGCTTTATATCCATGAATATACTTTAAAAATTTTCCTTACCTATATAAATAAGACGGTTTAAAATGATCTATTTCTAATCTTATTTTAATTTTTACGCAATAAATAAGACCATTTAAAAAAAAAAAAAATAGGTAAGAGGAATTTTAATTTTTAACCAAAACCTGATATTAATTTTAGATTCAATGAATGATATTTATCTTAGGGTTTCAATGCAATTTAAAATAAAAATATGGGTGAGGAAAATTTTTAAACTAAAAACTGATATTATTTTCAGATTCCTCATCTCAAAAAAACATGTAGAAACTAAATTGTGTCGAAATAAAAAATAATTTTTTTTTTCACCTTTAACATTTTGTGTGATTTAGAAGGCGAGATTTCGCCACCGATTAAAACCAAATTTTAAAGTCATCTAGAAGCCGTAAAACTGCAAAGTTTAGCTCAAATCCGAAGGTCGCAAGATTTCTCCTAATTGAGATATCTCAAATCATACCTGACCTCGGATTTTATCATTCACATTAGTTTTTTGTCCAATAAAAAAGTAATCCAATGGATATAAAACAGAATGTTTGCTGATTCTAGTGATGCTATTACTATTGTAATCGGTTGAACGCAGCAGTTGTTATAGCCGGTAGAAATAGTTGATGAAATCTTAACTTCAAAATTTTAACCTCCTCGAAAGGGGTAAAAAAATCAACATATTTTTATTTTGATAAAATTTCACATATAAAGATTTTCTGGTGCGTTAAATCGAGATTTGAGGTCAGTTTTTCATGAAAAATAATTTCCACTGATTTACAGCGGATTTCCTTGGAATTTTGTCATTTTTTAAAAGTTTTTGAGCACCCTAAAGTCGGGTGGTGTCTTGAGCATAACTGAAGTATTTTTATATCATATAGAATAAAAAACTGCAATTAAACGTGAAAGAATAATTTATCTATCTTGACTGAGATAGGCAAAATTTAATCATAGCTATAATTGAATCATAGCAATTCGACAATGAATTTCCTAGAATCAATCACCTAATTGATGATCAGGTGATCTTGAATTAATTACGTAAATTGATGACTAAATCTTTCGTTCATTTTTTTTGTTGAACTAATAATTATTTGAATGAAAGATTTAATAATTTTTAAATTAGATGATTGATTCCAGGAAGTTAGTTATCGAATATAAATGATTAAATTTTGCCAACATCGAATATAGGGACAGGCTTGGTTAGGGGATCCTAAGTCTAAATAGATTTTTTTGTGTATAGAATATAATTGCATTATCAATATAAAAATTTTGAATGAAAATTTTTATATATATATAATATATATATAATATATATATATATATATATATATATATATATATATCAATTTATTGAAATTTACAACTATAAAAATATGTACATCAAGTAAATAAGCTAATAACGATTACAATGACATGTTAACAATTTGAAAAGAACTACTCATCAGTAGCACTTCAATAAAATTCTACACACTAGAATATCTCTAGGCCATCTTCTTTTCAGACGCCTCGGAGATTATCGGGAATGGAGTCGGAAGCAAGTTGAGAAACTAATGGATTTGGGTGGTTATGGATCTTACTATGAAAGGATAGGTATCTGGTTTGGGCTAACTCAGCAACATATGGAACATTAAGGATATTTATGGATAAGTTTATTAGTGACAAAGCAAGGGCATTGAGGATTTTTCGAAGGATTTTGGATTGCAAGGATTGAATACGAGATGAATTGGATGGTTTAGTGGAGCCCCAAAGCTCAACTCCGTACGTCCAAATAGGTCTAATCACAGTCATGTATATCAGTCTTTTGTAATTAATTGGGAGCTTTGAACGTTTGTCTAGTAAATGTTTAGAGTAGTCTTAAACGACGGGCAGTTTTTTGTCGTTTTAGTCTTGTAATGAAAAAATTGATAGAAAAAAAGAAACTATTATTACTGTTTTAAATTTATTTGATTTTATATTGCTGTATAGTCAGAGGTTCTTTCTTTTTTTTTTTTTTTTTTTATTTATTTCCTATTGGACATATTGTATGAATGGATTTATTACCATCTTAAATTGCGTACCACCCTTAGTCGAGACAAATTGTGATATTTACTCAATAAAAGCTAAATATTATTTGAATTATTTTTGTTCTACTGCTATTTTTGTAAATCCACTATTTTTCTTAATTAGTGAAATAATAATACTAATTAAATTAATGAGTTGATTTTAGTAGAAACGAAACAAAAAAAAAAAAAAAAAACAATCAAAGCTTAACCACGATATAAATGAAACAGTGAATAGATCCGATTTTCTATACTATCAATGTTTATGAAAACAGTTTTAAATATCATTTTCAAAAAAACAAACAAACAAATGGACATCGTGATGTAGTAAAAAAAAAAAAAAAAAAAAAAAAAAAACTAATTGACATCGTGACATAATCAAAATAAAACTTATTGACATCGTGACATCTTAAAAAAATACAAAAACAGTGGTTGCAGATTCATAGTCTAATATAAATGAAAAAAATAATTGACGATCGTGTTTTAAAGATTAATCTCCGTCTATAAAAGTGTGTATAAAAACTTCGGGGAGAACGGTTTGCAATCAAAGATTCTAATCTTTTATCGATTACAATTCCTATTAGATCATTTATAACCCTGAATGATCTCAATCAAAATTGCTTATTTATTTGTCATTATAATATATATATAAAAAAAATCAATTAGTAAAACTTTGTATGTCGAAACCCTAGGAACTAAGACTTTTTGGAAACTGTTATATTAGGTTTGCGTTATAAGGAAAATAGTCAATGATGTATTTTTAAAGGATAAACAATGAAATCGTTATATTTTTCTTCATACTCCATGTATTCGATAAATTATGTTGCGAGCGATTTGATTTTAGTGATATTAAAGTTTTAAATATAAAGTCTCACAGCTTTCAAATATTTATCATATACTTCGAGTATAAATATCAGTTATTATTCATTTTTTTTTCCTCCAGAGAGAATAGAAGCAGGATAATAAATAATATATATTCTCGTTTCACTGTTTGGAAAATGTCTTTAAACATTAAAGTAGCCTAGTTTGCCTTAGCTACCTCAGGGACCTCTTAAAACAGTTAAAATGATAATAGCAAACCTTTTTCTCCATGGTCTCATGTTTCCCTGGGCGAGAGAAAACCCATTTCTATAGAGTAGTTCCTAGTATTTTAAGGCAGTAAAATTTTAACGGAGAGGGTAGTTTTAGCAGACTGCTTAGTGAATTAATAAAAGCATTAATTTTATTATTATTTTCCCAAAAGGTATAATAATGAATGTATTAGATTCATATTCAAAATTGATTGCTACTTATATACTTAAATTGCAAATGCTTGAATACAACCAAAGGGTTTATCTTAAAAAAAAAAAATCGACAATATAATTAGTAAAATTAATTCAACAAGAAAAAATTTATATCATATTAGTATATTGTAATACATCAAATATTTTTTTTTTATTAATAAGTAGGATTAATAGTAAATATATTGGGATTCATTTTTTTATTTAATCTCCCTTTTCCAGCTGCTTTGGCTACACGGGGCTTTCTTTGCTACAAGCCAGATTAAAACCTCGTACTTTTGGTTTATCAGTTTGCTTGGGATAACAAACTTATTTACAAGTGCATTAAATCCTCATACTTACCTCAACAGTCATTTTTTTATATTATTACTAGCATACCCCTTCGCGGCTTCGTCCGCTTTCATAAGTAACGATCTTAAATAATTTTAACTTTATCGCACAATGGCGTTAGACATGTAATGGTAAATTTTTCAACAACACTGGAATCTACATTTCGCAACACATATTTTGAGCTTTTTTAATAACAGTTTTATAAAAATAAGTAGTAATGTTTTTTAGTTTTATATAACACAGTACAATTGTAACCTCCCTTGCCACCTATCAGTCGACTATGAAACTTCATGCGCAACATATTTATCGCATTTATATGACAATTCAATTGTTGTTGTTTTTTTTTTTTTTTTTATATACATTTATTGAAATTTACAACTGTACAGAATATATACATCAGTAAATGTATTGAGAACGATTATAATAACATGTTAAAACTTAAAAAGAACTACTCATCAGTAGCTCTAGAATCCTTTAAATTAAAACTTCTACACTAGAAGGTCTCTAGGCCATCTTCGTTTCAGACGCCTCGGAGGATTATCAGGAATGGAGTGGGAAGCAAATTGAGAAACTAACGGATTTGAGTTATTATGGAGCTTACTATGAAAGGATAGGTATCTGGTGTGGGCTAAATCAGCAACATATGGAACATTAAGATATTTATGGATAAGTTTATTAGTGACAAAGCAAGGAGCATTGAGGATTTTACAAAGGATTTTGGATTGCAAGGATTGAATACGAGATGAATTGGATGGTTTAGTGGAGCCCCAAAGCTCAACTTCGTACCCAAACAGGTCTAATCACAGTCATGTATATGAGTCTTTTGTAATTAATTGGGAGCTTTAAACGTTTGTCTAGTAAATGTTGGAGTAGTCTTAAACGACGGGCAGTTTTTTGTCGTTTTAGTCTTGTATGTGGATTCCAAGTTAGTCGTTTGTCCAAGTGGAGTCCTAGGTAGCGTATCTGTTCAACAGGGATTAGTGGAATGTCATTAAAGGATACTGTAGGACAGGAGGTCGTAGGTTTACGACGAAGGGTAAAGGATATTTGGTTGGATTTGTTTGGATTTATTTTGATTCTCCATTTTTGACACCATTCTTGAAGGTTTAGGATATGGGATTGGATAATTTAATTGTAAATCTGTAAATTATACTATTGCTAAACCTAATATGAACTATGAAGATGGTGTTGTTAGAATTTGGTACAGATTGGTTCATTATTTTCGCGGTTAGTGATCACAAAAGAAAAATTTCTTGTCCTTTTATACAATAGTAAATATTTGTAAATTGTTTATTTTATTTTTATTTTTTATTTTTTTGCCTCAGTTTCATCACCTACCCACTCTATTCTTATTTCTCATTTATTTATTTCTTTCTCACCTTCCTGGCCGTTTTGGCAACACACATATTTCTTAGCTGGAAGAGTGGGGTTGAACAAGTAATTCGGAAAAATTGATTTCACCCTTCCACTGACTAAATTTGAACTTTTGATCTTCGGTTTATCATGTTGCTAGGATACCATCTTCTTTTTTTCACAAACGCGTTTATTCTAAGCTTTGCCCATCCCAACCCCATCCTTACCTAAACTGACATTGTTTATATTATTATTTATAAATTATTTTAGGTGTTTCCTATTTGGCATCAGTTTCATCACGCTTAAGGTCCCGGTGGCAGGAAACTGTTCAAATGCGAATGACGTTGAGAGTTCTTGAATGGCGTTCCCAACTTCAAAGGGATATTAATACTTCTTAAAAAGAAAATATAATAATGAGAGAAATACCAGCATTATCTTTATTGTTTGTTTTTCTTTTGCCTGAATAAATATGGTTTCTAGATATTGGTTTCACTTTTTTAGTCTATAATTCAAACAACAAAAAATTGAAAATATGTTTTATATTTAAGAAAAAAGATATGGCCTCAACTTATATTCCAGACAACACCCACATATGGCTGAAGAGGAGCTGAGTAAGGGATCTCCTGAGCTAAGAAAAAAAAAAATAAGGAAATCAAGTTAGAAGGGGGTGCCACAGGTTTTCTCTCTCCCTACACCCCCGCATGCCTTTCACGCCTAGTAATTCAGTATTTTATCAGACTCACGGATATTTAATCACTTTGATTAATAGGTCTGAGTGGAGACTTTAAGTTAAAAAAAAGATATGATTAACTATCTATTACTGATATATAATATTATTAATTTATTATAAATAATAAGATTAACTGTTTGCATTTATCTTGTGCTCGATATATAATAGAATATTATGTTATTCTATAGATATTATTTAATTTTTTTGATAAGTTAGCAAGGGTTTGAATCACTTTCAAACCTACATTAAATGTAGATGTCAGGATAAAGAAGCAGTTAATGGAAATTCAGCTCAAAGAAACCTTAAGAGGTTACTATGTGTAAATTGTAAATGAAGACTTCTGTCATCGAGTTTGATGCCAACTTTTAAGCCTCATTAAAGAGGTAGATTCAAATTTTAACGGTTTTGGGTTTGATTAGTTCAAAAATATTAGGTAAAATATAATAGAACTGTACAGATTTCCAAGTTTTCTTTAATTAAAATTTTACTGAGCATGAATTTAAAGAGGAAAATTCGGTACGTGGAAGACTTGACACATGAAGTGAACTTATTTTATGAGGATACTCAGAGGTATGCTGATGACACATGTGTTTATTCAGGAAATAAAGATCCATTTCTTGCATATTAATCACTTATATTTTCTCTCTCAGACGTTCAATAAAAGTCTTAAAACTGATGGATAAAAATAAATCCAATCAAATACCACAATATCGACTTTACTCTTAGTCGTGAATCGATGACTTCTTGTTCAACATTTTATGGTTTACTAATACCTGTTAAACAGATTTACAACCCAGAAATACATTTTTAAATAATACCTTACTTGAAATCCTCATACAATACTAAAACAGTAAAAAAAAGCTAAAAGTTTCGACTTATTCAACATTTATTGGGGGAAAAAATAAATTACAAGAGATTTCATCCTCCTGACTATATCAGACCTGTTTGGACATTCGGGTTTGAGCTTTTGAGTTTCACTAAACCACCTGATTCATGTTATATCCAATTAATACAATCCAAAAACCTTCGAAAAATTCCTAATCCTCCATATTTTGTCTCAAATAAACTTACCTATAAAAATCTTAATCTTCCATATAATGCTGAATTGGTCCAAACCAACTCTTTTCATAGTAAACTCCACAACCAATCAAACCCACTTGTCTCCCATTCCATTCCAGAATACCAATACAAAGAATGACATCGATACTATCTGATATAGAACTTTCATTGCAGTGTTAGTTAATGACAAGCAATTGACATAATATTTTAAGCAATAACTTTATGTTTACGAGATGTATTTTTTGTGTACTGTTGCAATTCGTCAATTCCGATACATTCACGTCATATTTATAAATATTAAACACAATGATTTTGTCCAAGTCTGTGAATCAAAGAAGTAAACAAACAATGAGAAGGTTAATGAAATGAAAAAAGTATCTGGAAGGTGCTAACACAATAAGTCGTTACAAGATCTGACGCAGATGTCTATTCGCCCGGCTGCTGGTCTCTTTGACCGCTCGAGCTGAAATTCGGCTCCGAGGGCAATCGATTTTCGAGAAAACTCTTCAAGGCCTACTTGCCCCACGTCATTTTCCCAGCCACTTATCGGAAAATGTTGACGTATGTTAGATGTTAGATGTGTCGGATTCTTCTCCAGGTCTTTCAAAAATAATAATAGAAATATTTAATGAAATAGTTATTATGTGATTTTTGAAATTAATTCCGTTCGCTCTATCCATAAATTAAGTTTGTGACCTCAATAAAGGATTTTATATTCTTATATTTAGTCCAGTAAAATGGTTTTGAAATAAGGCTTGAAGTGAAAACTTTATGAGTAATTGTTTTTAAAGGCTTACTTTATATTTTTTGGGGTGCTGAACACGAATCTGAAGTTTTCCAACAAAATTTCCA
Source organism: Euschistus heros (assembly GCA_003667255.2). Classification (NCBI taxonomy): domain Eukaryota; kingdom Metazoa; phylum Arthropoda; class Insecta; order Hemiptera; family Pentatomidae; genus Euschistus; species Euschistus heros. The sequence goes on from RCWM02001104.1 coordinate 50,611, forward strand.
TCGGCAAATATGAGAAAAATTAGAAAAAAGTAAAAAAGCTTTATTTTTTTTTTCTTATTTTGCTTATAACTTGCAAAGTAATCATTTTAAGCAAAATACTTTTCTATATTAAAATAAAGAGGAGAAAATTACCTACAATTCATGTCCTTATGTTTGTTTTGTCAGACGTAAGATATCCAAAAAGGAATTTGGCCAACTGGGGGCCAGTCCCACTTTTCTGTAAAAATATGTTTGTCTTACTTTTTTGTCAATAACTCCGAAACTATTCGTCCAATTAAAAATTACTTTTTTTCATCTTAAAGATGATGAAATGTTCTATTTGACTCTTAATATGAAGTTAATCGGGTCTCTTGAAATACACATGCCAAAACGCTAAAAAAATCCGTACTGTTGTATAATCCACGTATTTTTTGCGCATTTGTCATTATAACTCCGAAACTACTTGTTCGATTCAAAATTTCTTTTTCATATCTAAAAGGTGGTCAAATTTACTATTGGGCTCTATATATGAAGTTTTAATCGGGTTCCTTGAAATACACATGCTAGAACGCTAAAGATCCCTTACTTTTATGAAATCCACATTTTTTTAGCACATTTTTTCCTCCGAAACTATTTGTTCGATTCAAAATTTCATTTTTTTCATCTCAAAGCTGGTTAAATATAGTACTTGATCGTATATATGTAATTTATTTTAAATGCCTTGAAACACCCACACCAGCCCACTGAATATGTCATAATTGTCATATTTAGCCAACATGCACATATTTAGCATGCTAGCGTGGGTGTTTCACGGTATTTAATATAAATTACATATATTTGATATAAAAGAAAATTTAGCTAGCTTTAAGATAAAAAAATGAAATTTTGAATCGGTCCAACAGTTTCGGAGTTATAGCGAATAATGTGCCGAAAAACGTGGATTTCATAAAAGTACGGGATCTTCAGCGTTCTGGCATGTGCATTTCAAGAAACCCGATTAAAACTTCATATATACAGTCCAGTAGCAAATTTGACCACATTTTAGATAAAAAAATGAAATTTTGAGTGAGACGAATAGTTTCGGAGTTATAGTGACTAATGTGCAAAAAAACGTGGATTTTACTACAATACGTGTTTTTTAGCGTGCTTTTAAGGACATTATTAAAACTTCATATTTAATAACTTAATTGTAAATGTAACCATCTTTAAGATGAAAAAAGTAATTTTTAATTGGACAAATAAATTCGGAGTTTACACACAAAAAAGTATGACAAACATATTTTTGCGGAGAAGTGGGACTGGTACCAGTTGTCTCAATTACTTTTTGGATACCTTGCGTCTGACAAAACAAAAAAAACATAAGGACATAAATTGTTGGTCCTTTTCTCCTCTTTATTTTCATATGAAAAGTTATTTTGCTTAAAATGATTATTTTGCAAGTTACAAGCAAAATAATGAAAACAATTAAAGCTTTTTTACTTCTTTTTACTTTTTCTCATATTTGGAAATTTTGTTGGACAACTTCAGATTCGTGTTCAGCACCCCCCAAAAATATAAACTAAGCCATAAAAAACAATTACCCATAAGCTTTCTAGTTCAAAATACCTGTTTACTGGACTAATTATGATATTCAGAATTTTTGATCCATGAAATTTTCAATAATGTCACAATTTTGTTTAATGTGATTGTGACTCCATAACCACATAAATCCACTAGTCTCTCAACTTGCTCCATATTCTCTTCTGAATAACCCTCCTAGGCGTCTGAGAACAAGATGGCCTAGAGACCTTCTAGTGTAGAAGTTTTTTGAAGTGCTACTGATGAATAGTTCTTTTTTAGTTATAACTTCTTTTTATTTAAAAACCCCTATTTGTCAAATATATACAGTGGTGGGTATTTATATGAATCATACAAGCCGAAGGGAGTATGCGCCTTTTTCTGTAGCCAGGTTACATTTTAAGGCGATTCTATGGTAAAGTTTACATTAATGTTGACTATCTTGAGGTTTATGAAGATGTTGGGGCACATCTTTTTCTGATCTGTTTCTTAACTGAAATATAAATGAATAAATTGTATGCATGTATTCATTTGCCAACGAACAGGAGGTGGTACGGGGGATAAACTTTGAAATAAATAGTTATTACTTGTTATTGTAATCATTATGAATACATTTTACTTGAGGTATATATTTTGTACAGTTGTAAATTTCATTAAATGTATTAAAAAATGTATTTGGGGAGAGAGGATATTACAAATTAACCACGAATTCATGTTGTACTTGTGAATATTAAGATTAATTATAATATTTGAATTTCCCTTTTACATTTTATTTAAATCTATCTCTCAAATTACTGGTTATAAAAAAAAAAAAAATAAGTTAAGAGTATGCCGTATATTATAAATTTATATGGTGCGTACATATAGTATGGGAGATGGGCTAGCCCAGCGGGGAACGTACTTGACTTCCGAAACCCGGGCACGGATCTAAGTCCTGCTGTAGGAAGAAAATTTATTTTCTATTATTTCAGTCATGGATCGACCTAAGGGTCGGGACACCATCCTGTTGCACAATCAGTCTATATAATATGGGTACCCTTAATTGGGGGAAACTTGGTGTTTGAGCTCCTCCTTTTACAACCGTCACCCAAGTAACACTACACCCGTCCTAAAGTGCTGAAGCCAAAACCCTGAATGGGTTTTAGTGGTACGGGATATTTTTTTATTTTATTGTATATAAATTACGTTTCTCTAAAGCTTGTGGTTTAGGAGATATGTGAGAAAAACGTGAACTGAACGTTCCAATGAATCAAAAAACCTAAATATGTAGGAATAATTTGAACATTTTTTTTTTTTGGTACCCTATTTAAATTACCATTATGACTTACTTTATTCATTCAATTTAGTCTTACGCTGAGCAATGAGAATTTAATTAAAATTTAATTTAATTTTTTTTTTTTTTAACCATATGTATTCATTCACTCCTGCCAATAATAATACTGACAACCAGTAAATCTGTTTTTTTTTTATTAATTTTGTTTTTTTAAGAACGCCTCTCAACCTGCTCTTTTTCAGTATTATTTAAATATTGTCTGGTATTTGTGTTGTGGCCAAATTGTTTATGACTGTTAAGATGTGATTGTACTAAATTAAAAAAAAAAAATTATAATTAATATAAAGGTACCTAAATACTATTTAATTCTTTTTTTTTATTTGTAAGGGGTGTTGTAAATGATATAATACCTATTTTAAACAATATTAAATTAAAATTCATAACTATTTAATGATTTATTAGTAATAATAATTATTAAAAGCAGTGAATAATTATGTAAATAAACTTATTACAGATTATTAAGACCTATATTCATTTCAGATTTTAAACATAACTTGAGGAAATTAAGAAATCACTATATCCTCTTATCGATATTCCTCGGTAATCATTAAACATTTAAAACTGCTTTAGTAGTTGTATTAATTTATTATTAGAATAATATTATATTGATTTATTTCCAAGTAAAATTATAAATAATTTATCGTGTTCGATTTTCCCTACTTATATTGAGTCACGGCAAGTTTTACCTGGAAATATCAATAACACTTACTGGAAGGGATGGAAGTTATATTCGTTGGAAAGACAGCAGTAGTTTTTGTCTATGTTGCGAGTATTTAGAACCGAGAAGAATTTATTTCTGGAATTCCAAATCGAATATTTGACATACGTGAGTGCAATTATTTCTTTCTGCTTAGCGAAATAAAATATTTAAATTTTATAACATATCTGTAGTGGTATGGAAAGAATATATATGAGTTAAAAATACAATTTTTTATTAGTTGCCATTTAGTAAAATTATTTTAGGGGTAAAATGTCAACTTGGTGGTATATACGACTTACCAAGCAATGAAATCTTGTCAAATTTAGTACATATATTTGCATAATTTTATATTTGGAATATTTGTACCAAACAACAGATTTTGTCCTCTCGTGTTGTATCATGGAATTTTGTTTAAAATACAAAAATAAATATTTTATATTAATATTTTTTTTGAATTCTCTTTAGCTTGATAAACTAATAATCCTCCAAGGCATCTAAAAAGAAGATGGCCTAGAGACTTTCTGAGACAGATATTAATGATTGTTAAATATTAATTTCCTTCAAGTAATTGACATGCTATTGTAACCATATAAACCTAGAAAATGTTTTACCGGTTGCCTAGTAGTGCAAAAGCGATACTTTTTTGAGGAACGCGAGGGCGATTCGCGTAGTTTGACACAGTCTAGTTCTGTTGGTGTTGCTTTGATCGAAAATTAATAATAGAATAACTATCAGACATTGCATGGGCAATATTTTTTGTTATATGACATTTGTCGCTATAACTAACTGTTTAGGAGCTGTATTGATTGAAATGAAATCACGTAAGAAACACATTTTTTTTTTTTTTAACTCTGTTTTTTTAATAAATTGTTAATGTAATTTAAAGAATTTTAAATTATACAGGTAACCGGTTAAAAATAAATAATAGAGTAAACCAGACAGTTATTGACACCCTATCTTAAAAATAAAAAAATTTAGTCAAAGAAATCATAAAATTCCTTTTAAACAGGAATAGAATACGTTAACAAAATCGGAATATCCTTCTGCCATCTTAAAACAGTTAAATCGTTAAATATTTTGAAAAAGTGTCCTTTTAAGGTCCGCCATCTTAAAACCGTTAAATATTTTAAAACAATATCCTGGAGGACAACAATGGCGGAAATTATCCTCCGGATAACTTAAAAACCGTTAAAACAGCATCCTTAAGGACGAAAAACTAATAAAATTCCGCCATCTTAAAACAGCATCCTTAAGGACGAAAACTAATTCTAATTGTGAAAGGAGAGAGTGGCCAAGGATGTCCTTCGGCCTCAAAAAAATCGTCAGATCCTGGCAGATCTGTAAAACAGTGTTAAAAACTCATAAAATCCTAACGCATTCTACTGTTTAAACATCCATATTTAGTTAACAATGAAAATTGAAGACAAAAAAAAACTCAAGAAAAACAGAAGCAAAGTTTTATAAACAGTTAAATCGTTAAATATTTCAAAAAAGTGTCCTTTTAAGGACAACAATAGCGGAAGTCCGCCATCTTAAAACCGTCAAATATTTCAAAACAGTATCATGGAGGACAACAATGGCGGAAGATATCCTTCGGATAACTTAAAAACTGTTAAAACAGTATCCTTAAGGACGAAAACTAATTCTAATTGTGGAAGGTGAGAGTGGCCAAGGATGTCCTTCGGCCTCAAAAAATCGTCAGATCCTGGCAGATCTGTAAAACAGTGTCCTTATAGCAGTTATCCTAACTCAACTCTGTAAAAGTACTTTCAATTCTGTCCGTATTTTAAAAGATATCCATATGGTGCCAATAACTGATTTTAACTTATATTTTGTCACTATCTTGTAAAATACATTCCAGGAATTATGTTTGGTATAAACTTTCTTGCTTAGCTAAATTATAGTAATTAGGGAAAAATAACTGCAAATTTCAACTTTATTGAACTATTCTTTCTATAATTACAGTATGAATATTTCCGAATATTTCGTTAAGGGTGTCAATGACTGTCTGGTTTAACCTATGAGGGCATAGATGCTCAATAGGATTAAGCTGTTTAATTTGAAAATCTATCTTCTACAGACAAATGAATCACAGGTAAGCAAAAAAAAAAAAAAAAAAAAAAAAAAAAAGAAAACATACGAGCAGTTACGGTTTTAGGGGTATCTCCTAAAACATGTTGTATGTTATTCCTTCCTTAACCAAAAGGCTCAAGGGGAACTTAATTTTTTTTTCTCATATCTACTTCATGTATATAACAAAATTGCCCATTAATTCGTTTGTTTTTGTTTTGTCTTCTTTTTCTTTTTGACCTATTGGTTTTATTACTGTTTAAGGTGGTTTGTTATTATACTATATATACATTTTTCAGCATATTACTCCTCATAATGTATTTTTCATAAACTACCTCATAAGGAGTAATATGCTGAACAGTGTTTGTATAATTGATATGTTAGTTTCTCTAAAAGTTAAAACGCAATATTTCACAAGTTTTCGAAAACCTTAAAAAATTGAAGTTTGACGGTTTACATTTATTTAATTAATAACCATTTTGATCAAATAGCTGTCAAAAAAAAGTTTATGTAATCCATTTAAGGTTTTTTTCAAAGAGTTCCTTTGGTCTTATTGCACTTTTGCTCTAGAAACATTTTATCTATTGTCTATTTCTTAGGGCACTCCAGTGACCGGCTACAGCTGACAAAGTAAGCGGGAGATCGTTAATCTCGTGAAGCACACTCCTAGAAGGCATTAGCGTCGAGTTCTTCGCAAGTAGGAATCAGGATGGATTTCAACTCGCTGACAGTGAGCGGGGATTGTTCAATTTAAAAATAATGGTCCAGGCCTTGGAGTACCCCGCACAGCGGTACCTCTCAGAGCTCGATGTAATTGCAGGGTATTTTCGGCAAGTGAACCGTGACCGGTCGGCCTTGCAGTCTTATATCCTCTCATGTTCAAGAGTTACGAAGATCTTTTATCACTAACTGGAAATACTTATTTACATTATATCATTCTCTATTTTAACTTTAAATATCCCGTATCCTATCCTTACACTCATTAAAAAATCCTTCGAAAAATCATTAATGCTCCTCACTTTGTCACCAATAAACTTATCCATAAAGATCTTAATGTTCCAATATGTTGCTCATTTAGCCCGCTCCAGATACCTATCCTTTCAAAGTAAGTGCCTATAACCACTCAAATCCACTAGTTTCTCAAATCGCTCCCCACTCCATTCCCGATAATCTTCCGAGGCGTCTGAAAAGAAGATGGCCTAGAGATCTTCTAGTGTAGAATTTTTATTGAAGTGCTACTGATGAGTACTTCTTTTCAAGTTTTGACATGCCATTGTATTCCCTATCAACACATTTATTTGATGTTTATAATTGTAAAGTTGGAAATTTCAATAAATTGATATATAAAAAAAAAAATGTTAATAATATATAAAAAGATACCAACTCTTTCATAGTAAACTCCACTCCCACATAATAAAGACCAACTTGCTTCACCGAGTCGTCTGATGATGATCGCCAAGAGACCTTCTAGGAGAGTAGTTCTTCACAAGTGGTTTACATGTCACTATAACAGTTTTCCTTGTTACTATAACAATTTACTTGATCTATATTGTATTCAGTTTTAAATATCAACAAATACTTAAAAATAACAAAAAAAAAACTTAAATATAATCACTAATATAACTTTATTATTTTATATATGGTAGGAAATACCTGGTTGGGGGTTTCCTGGGATGCTTATAAACATTGGGTGATTGTATTTAAATTTGTTTCTCTATATTCTACTGTTCTTAATATTTATTTTTTTATATTATTATTTACATAGTTTATTTTTTATATTTCTTAGTTACAAGTTTTTTGAACCGAAACTTCTATACTGACGTTATCTCTCTCTCTCTCTCTCTCTCTCTCTCTCTCTCTCTCTCTCTCTCTCTCTCTCTCTCTCTCTCTCTCTCTCTCTCTCTCTCTCTCTCTCTCTCTCTCTCTCTCTCTCTCTCTCTCTCTCTCTCTCTCTCTCTCTCTCTCTCTCTCTCTCTCTCTCTCTCTCTCTCTCTCTCTCTCTCTCTCTCTCTCTCTCTCTCTCTCTCTCTCTCTCTCTCTCTCTCTCTCTCTCTCTCTCTCTCTCTCTCTCTCTCTCTCTCTCTCTCTCTCTCTCTCTCTCTCTCTCTCTCTCTCTCTCTCTCTCTCTCTCTCTCTCTCTCTCTCTCTCACAGCCATACGTAAAATAAGGCCTCTTCCTAATCCATTCTGACCTTTACCTTTATCGACGAGCTGTGAAAATTTTTCTAAATGTACTTGGCTGCTTTTGAAATCCTACGCTTAATTGTAATATAATAAGACTTGTATATAATAGAAGATGAATAATAATAATAAAAAACAAAAATTAAAAAAAGTATGAGACATGAAATTTCCTGTTCCATGCCATTATGCCCGTTAATAAAATTATCACAAGGGAATAAATGGAATCCAAAAAAAGTTAGATAAAATTTCAAACCGCTAATTTTTAATAACTTATTGTGAACTATAATAATAACTAAGCATGTAAACACTAACGAATATAAGATATACTAAGTAATATATAGCTCTATAAAAAAAATATACATGATTAATTAACTGAAGGTATTTAATGTTAATAACAAATAATGATATTATTATAACTGAATAATATTAGCCATAACGTTAATTATTGAATACAAGTAGGATATATTATCTAGCCTTAACAGGTCCCATTTTGATTGTGGAACTATCACCTGGATGATTGACTCAGTATATATAACCAACGGGAATCAATTTGGCACTCGTGTAAGCAGTGTCATGTTGCCGTCAATTCAGTCAAACAAGAGGCCACACGCTAACGGGCGAACGGACCTCTGGCCATCAATGGATCTGAGTTTCCAACGAGAATAGATTTCACGGTCGGTTTCATTAGTCTATCGCCGATTCATCGCAGATTTGTATTGATCGGTGTAATATTTGAACAAAATGTTTTTAACAACTTCAATACAGAAAATAAAAAATCTTGGAAAAAAATTAACATTTTTTTTTTTATATATTTGGACAATGCACTTGGAATATAGTTCCCCAATGCACGATAATTTTTTCATTGAAACTTTAGTTAGTGGAAGGTAAGCATTGCATAATTTTTTTTGAGATGGCTATGTCTTTTGGCAGGGAGTCTATACTTATTTGGTGTAACGTTTTTTTCACACTTAAAACTATATAATTTCTCCACCTCTGTTGGGGTTGCTCGAATCGAAAATTTACTGACAGTTCATGATTAGAAATTACAAGGACCTACTGTTTAGGAACTGTATTGGCTTGTTAGAAAAATATCATGTTTTGCCTAAATTTTTAAGTGTAGTGGCTTTCTAGACTTGCTCTAGCTCAGTTGTGGTTGCTCGGATCTGAAATTTACCAACAGTTTCATGATCAAAAATTTAATAGAGACATTATTTTGTTACATAACATTTGATAATAGAACCAACCTTTTAGGAGCTATATTTTTTTGTACGAAAAATGTCTTGTTTTGCCTAAATTTTTAAGTGTAAAGGCTTTTCTGACACTCTAAAGCTCCGTTGGTGTTGCTCGGATCCAAAATTTACCGACTGTTTCATAATCAAAAATTTAATGGAGAATATTTTTTGTTATATACCTAACATTAGTTACTAAAACCTACCGTTAAGGACCTATATTATAACTGTAAAAAAACACATAAATTATGATCACATTCAATTTATTAAAATTTCTATGATTCCACAGCATAAATAATATATTACAGTAAAGAGTACCCAAAAAAATATCAACGAACCAAGGGCACGTCTCCGATGGGAGGAAATAACGTCTCTTCATCTAAATTAATGGGCACCGAGATCTCAAAGGATTTCCAGTCCCTCTAATTCATTCCTTCACATCCATCAATTTTTAAAGCTAATTCTTTAAAAGTAATTCAGCAATGATTTCTGGTATTTGGTATTCAGTAACTCGATGATGCATTTACCTCAAAACTGCTCTATTTATTTATTTCCAGCTATAATTTAATTAATTGTAATTTAATTATAATTTACGTTTTCCCCTAATAGAGTTTTTTGGAGACTTTTAATAAATATTAAATTGATAATACTTGGCGATTAGGGATGTGATTATAGGTAGATTGAAAAACTTAGATGATTCAAAAATTGTTTATTTTATTTTGAAAACATTTTTTTTTTTTTTGCCAAGTATACCAATATGCCTCACCAAAGAAATAGAGATGCAGTATATAAATCTACCCTTTATTTTTATTGATGTTTTAGTTTATAATATTTTATTTTTCAAAGGTTGATTCACGAACATAATTATGTAGTTCCGCGACCTTGAATTTTAAATTATACTTTAATAATTTAAAATATATAAACTAAATTTCTGTATTAGCCACTAACATTATGAAAATTTTTAAGTTATTATATGTACCGAATTTTGTATCTGTTATAACAGGAAATTTTAAAAGGTACTTAAAGACAAATAAGAAGCTTCTGAGAGATACATTGTTAAGGCTTCTTGAATATTCTGCAAGAGTGAACCTTACGAAAATTGCTTTTATGAACTAAAAGCTTATTTGCTCGTTGATTTTCCTTATACTCATCTCACTTGAATTACTATGGAAGGCAGCGAAGAATATTTTTAAAGATTTTTTATAAGTTTATAATTGTTAAATAAAAAAAAATATTAATAACAAAAAAAAAATTTCAATCGGTTAAAATAAAATACATTATTTGTTTATATAATTGTCTATTTGATTCACTATAGACATCTCTTAGTTACCAGTCAATAAGCTATAAAAATCATAACTAAATAACATTTTTTTTTTAAATTTCTATACAGGACATGTACAGCAAATAACCGCTTGCCTTGGTTTATTATTTGTTTTTTTATTTACTAGAAAATTAAGTTTAACCTTCCAATGAATTACAAGCATTGAATAATATGACTGCAGTGAAGTTGAGCTTGGGGTCCCTTAAACTATCCAGTTTATCACGTATAGGAACCCATATAAAAGAAAAAAACAAAACAAAAAAAAAACTACCGTTAAAACTCATTAAGCGCCTTAAGTTCACAACTTGGTCTGTCATAAACTTTTTATATTTTCCTTTTTTACAATTTTAACTTCTTTTTTTTTAATATCTATTTATTGAAATTCGCAACATAAAAACATACATTTAGTAAATGGGATAATGACAAAAAATAATAAAATGACAATTGCTTGTGAAGCAACTACCCATTGGTAGCACTTCTCCCGAGGCCATCTTCATTTCAGACGCCTCGGAGGGTTGTCAGGAATAGAATGGGAAGCAAGTTGAGAGACTAGTGGTTATGAATGGTTATGGAATTTACTATGAAAGGATAGGTGTCTGGTTTGGGCTAAATCAGCAACATACGGAAGATTGAGGTCTTAATGGATAAGTTTATTTGTGACAAAGTATGGAGCATTAAGGATTTTTCGAAGGATTTTGGATTGCAAGGATTGGATACGAGAGGAGTTAGGAGTTAGATGGTCTGGTGGAGCCCCAAAGCTCAATTTCATTTGTCCAAATATCCAAATATATAGGTCTGATAACTGTCATGTAAATGAAACATTTTAACTTTTAAGTTACAATTGAAATTATTAACATACAATTAATAAAACTTGAGATCCTGACAGAATTATTGAGGCTTAAACGTTTCATTGTGAATGATATTAATTGTCAAAACTAGACTAAAGAGACAAGAGAGAACACACTTGAGGCAAACGAAAGATAAACTGGACTGAATGTAAATTTGAAATGAATAAAACGAAATTCCATCGTTTATTGGTAAACAGTGAATAACAATGATGTGTCTGATCCCTAATGTTTCACATTTAATAAATAATATTAATATCATTATAAGCAAAGTATGGATTAAGCTAAAAACCCAGAAAATCTCAAGAATTATAGGTGTCACAATACTTTTGACGGAAAGTGTATTTAATAACTATATTCACTTTTTGTAAGCATATTTCACACGAATAATTTATTATAATTATTTTAAATATAATAGCTCTTAAGATTAAAACTAAACGTTTAATAACTTGAATAATAATCAATTATTAAAAAAGAAAACAAAGTATAAAAACTATTAACCGTTTTATAAATCAATGAAAAAATAATAATAACTTAAATAAAAAATTATAAAAAAGATGAAACAAATTTTAATTGAAATAATATATACAATTATATATAATTGTAATTTATTATATATATAATTGTAGTGTATTAATATATATACACCAATCTGTAAATAAATGTTGTAGAGCCATTACCTAATGACCTAATAAACAACTCCACTAATAGAACATCAGTAGTTGCTCGACCGTCTAATGCTGAATGTCAAACTGTCTAGTCTTCTCTATAAACTGACTGTAACTAGAATGAATATTTACAATCCGGGCGTTTTAGAATTATAAACAGTGCCTTTATCCTAGAAAACGTGATAAACTAAATCAAATTAGAATTATTATAGCGAATTGCAAAAACTGAATATGTGAAAGTTTTTTTTTTTTTTTTTTTTTTTTTTTTTTTTTTTACATATAGAGGTGATTAAGAAATATTTACTGCTTATTACTGTGTGGAAAGGTACGTCTATTAAGCAAGTTTTTACAAAAAGGATATTTTGGGTTGTCATAAGAAATGATTTCTCAAGCAGAAAGGTAAGAATACATGTTCTTGGTTTTCATAATAAAAAATAAATATTTTAATCTTTATTTAAATTAAAGTATACCGGAATTATAAATTTAAGAACTAAGCACTTAAATCGTATGCTTGGTGATAAAAGTCACCAAGTGAATATTAAATGTGCTTTACATGCACATTAGAGAATGAGAAAATACATTATATTATATATTACCCGAGAAGTGTTTAATTAGCATATTCTCGTTCGAATATTAAAATGGAAAAAAAAAAAAAATTAACTTTGTTGCTTAGTGACTTTTACCTCCAAACAGACGAAGGAATATGACATAATATTCAATTAACTTTTAGATTATTTTGACATGGATATATCTTTTGGCTGGGGTCTCTACTTTTTTGGTGTAATTTTAAAATAATATAATAAAATATATATTTTATATATAATATATAATAAAAATAATATTTTTTGACACGGTATAGTTCTGTTAGTGTTGCTCGAATCGATAATTTGTAGTCTCTTTATTAGAAATTTAATAGAGGATATTTTGATGTTTTATAACATTTGTCCCTAAAACGAACCGTTTAAGAGCTATATTGGTTTGAAAACAAACGTCATGTTTAAAACCCCCGTTTTCTTTTAACTTTGTTTATTTCCAATAATCAGTAAATTAATTATTAATTTATGTAATTAGATCCTTTCAATTATAAAATGTAAATTGGAAAAATAATTTGAATATAGACTTGATTTATTGTTTTTCCCAGTCAGACATTTTTTTTTTGTATTATTTATTATTTTATTATTTATTATTTTGTATTATTTTTTTTTTTGTATTATTTATGATTTAGTTTTTTTTGTATATTATATACAGCACAATATAGAACATTTCATATTAAGAAAAAAAAATTATTCTCATAAGATTATTAGTATTTAAGCTAATATAAATTGAGTTGTTTGTTATGCCCCGATTAAAACTGTTTAATTATAACTGTATTATAGGAAAAATTGAGATTACATAACTTTCTCCAACCCATAGATTATTCATTACTTGATATTTTTTTTATTATAACAGTAAACTCTCAAAGTATCTACCATTGTTCAAAGAGCATTTAACCAACATGGCTAAACATTTATTTTTAATGAAAATAAAATAGAAATATAAACCGAAAACTCGAAATAAAAACTAGTAATTTTAGTAGCACAAAGTTTTTTTTTTTGAGCCCAAGACTTCCATTGAAGTCCTCTACTGGCCTGGGTGGGAAAGTCAATATTCATTTCGTGGGTCCGCTTCGAAATAAACTTTAACCCGCACTGGTGGGATTTGAACCCACCACCTTCTGGTTACACCAGCGCACTGAGACCTTTGCCCCAACTCACTCGGCCATTGCGTCCCTCAAAGAAGTTCTAAAATAAAGTATATAAAAAAATAAAAATACAAATAAAGGTAAAAAACATTAAATAAAAATATATCCTTTACATTAAACTATCCAAATACAATTCTTCTAATGAGTTTTTCAGAAAATAATACAGGATTTCTTGTTCTTTCAAACACGTCTATATAATAAACTTTCAAAAAAGTTTTTAGAAGGAGGCTTTAGCTTTGAAGACAATGATGTTCGTGGCAGGCCCTCTTCCAAGTATGACGATACTCTGCTATCATTGGTGGATGAAAATCAATGAAAATTCCACCGAATTTTTCATTAGAAAAAATCAAAGATTTTTAGAGTAGGTTGGTCAAAAACAGATTGGAGGACATCGAGGAGATTGGATTCTTCAAAGAAGTTAAAAACGAGATTATACTCATTTTTCTAAGCGTTTAGAAATGTCAGGATTAAGTAAGACAGGATTCAGATCAGGCATTAGGCTTTCAGAGATATGAGATTTGATGTTTTATTTATCAGATGAAATAAAGCTTTCTCCATGAGATAAGAAACACTGAATTTCGAAGGGAAAAATTGTAAATGAATAGGTCTGATATGATTTCGAGAAAACATAGTTTAGTAAATTTTATAGGAATATCATCTGTACCCCTAGGATTGGAATGAGATTTCATTATGAACGAAATAAGTTCAGAGGAGTAGATGTGGGAAAAATAAAGATAAAGATATAAAAGTTTTTTGTCGTGGTGAAAATGTTGGAGCTTTGCAACCACAGCTGCAATTCATTTTTTGTTGCATAAAATAAGGCTTAAAACAAAAAAAAAAATATACTGATATTTGATTGTATGAATTCATTCTTTTTCGTATCCCTTCATTCAAAAAATCATCAATCATGTTTGTTTATCAAATTTTAAATGAATATATCGGAAAGGAATATGTGAGCTTTTGGTATATTCCACCGAAAGTACAGCTGCTATTTTTACTTCCTGCCCAGACTGATAGGCTAATCTCATTTCAGAGGGGAAGGGAAAATTTCTATTCATCAAAAAATTCCAAGTATCACTGACGGAAAAAAAAAAAAAAAAAAAAAAAAAAAGAGACAGAATACCTGATTTACGACAACTTGATGTCAGATAGTTGTAATAAATTTTTATCGTTTATTTTAAATTAGTACCATAAACAAGCATGAAACCATAAAGGGAAATATTACGCTTTTATTTATTATATTACAATTTTAGGTACTATGTTTGTTTATTGGGGGTTTATAAACTATTTAGGTGCTTTGTTCATTTGAGGTTAGATGAACTGCCCTGAAATAAATAAACTATTTAATACGAAATACAAGAAATATTAAATATATAAAAAAATAATGAATCTTATTCCATAAGGAATGGATAAAAAAAAAAAAAAAAAAAAAAAAAAAAATGGGATGGACTAATACAATGTACCAATCCATTTTCCATGATTCCATGATGTTCAAATTTTAAAATTTTTTAGTCATTCAGAATTGTAAAATAAAAAAAATAAAAAAAGGAGCATTTTTTAAGCCCTTCTAACATGAGAATAATTAATAAAAATAATTCTGTTCAATTTGTTGCAATTCTGTTAAATCGTATACTAATGCAGTGGCTCAAGAGCAATTTAAATTTATTTTAAATATTCCAATATTTTAGCTTATTGTATGTACAGAACAAGTTTATGTATGAGTGCATGTTATCCATTTCATATTCGATCAATGTTAATATAGCATTATTTCTCATTTTTTTAAAAATTCTTTCTTCTTCTCCTGTGTGCTGGTAGCTTCTAGTCAATTTTATTTTTTATTTTTGTATAAATGTAAAACTATTTAAATTTGATTATTTTTGTATACTTAAGTCTTTTGTAGTAAATTTAATAATGTATCTGCTCAATATTAATGATGCTAGACAATAGTAATCTCATTTTGCCTTTCTATTATTCTAAGGGAAAAATTAGTCCCAGAATAATTTTTATTTTTTATTTCATTTCATTCCTTTTTTTTTTAACTATTATTCTGACTTCATATTTTTCCTAGAAAATATAAATATTAAAATATCACCTGTAGTTAAAATATGAATGTAAAGAGAAATATTTGTCACGTATGCTTGATACATAATAAAGCTTGTACATAGCTAGGAGAGCCCATAGGGCATAAAGAAAATAAAATTGCATTAAATGTGTCTGCTATCGGTAAATATTATCACGTATCTTTATTGTATTATAAATCCGTAATCAAAGACTTATTTTCGCTCAAACACGCAATAAATTTTTTCATATATTGCTCAGACACTATGACGTAAAGGATCTCCAAAGAAACGATGCACCTTTAATATTTCATATTCCATACATATTTCCTTTATGTTCCTTTCTTTTTCGTCCATCACAATAGCACATATCAAAAGATGAACATAATGCTTCTAGTTCCATTTTCATTCTTCAAATTCTTTGATGTAGTATTCTTCCATTCCTAATAACGGACCAAATCCAAGATCTGGATTCTGAATTGTAAAACAGTAATGGGGATTTCATTATCGTTGGTGGATACAAATTGGGAAAGAGATTTAGTGCATTTTACATCCATATTCGAGCTTTAATGCATATGCATTTCCACTCTTCTACATCAGAGATAATGATCACCACACACCTGTATCCCATTACTTCATTAGTACAGCATTGTTGTTATTTTAATAATTACTCTTAATAATAATTCTCCATTTAACCCAGAATCCGTATTTTACATTTGCGAAACCATAATTTAAAATGCAGATAGTCACGCCTCCTAGAGAGACAATGACAGGAACGCGTATTACACAGATACCACTTGTTGGTAATAAGCATAACTGACTTTTTAATCATATCTTTATTAAATACAAGTTTAAATAAAGAAGCTATGCTAATTTGTATAGTTTGCTTGACATAGCTAAAGAGCTCATAAAAAAAAAAAAAAGTGACAATAAACGTTTATTTTAAAATAAACACGTTATGTTTAACATATAAATATATAAAACAGATTTTTTTTTCACAGTTTCTCAAGGAACTCTCAAAAAAATATAAAATTACATTAAAAAGCAGACGAGTTATACGCAATTATATATAGAATTAAGTTTTATGGAAATCGCAAAGTTATTTAAAAAATAAAATACCAAATATACGAAAATAAACCTCTATCATCTTTTTCACTAGTCCCCCAAGTGAAATATGTGAATTCTTTACTTATAATTTACCTTTTCTATTAGGAGATAAATAGGAAATAAGTTGGGAGACCAGTGCATTTAAGTGGTTAAGGAGTTGTTTGGTACAGGTGTACTATGAAAGGATAGCTATTTGGTCTAGGCTAAATCAGGAACAGTATCAATGTATTGGATGGATGAGTGGAGCCCCAAAGCTCAAGTCTTCTTAATCCGACCCTCTTTTACCGCAGTGTGAGGTTCCTTCTTATAGAGTCTGACCCAAGAAGCCCGGTCTTGCACCAGCTGCCTTCTCCTCCTCCAGTCCATTCCTCTCCTGTTAAAGGCCTCTTTGATTCCTTCCTCCCAGATCTTCCTTGGTCTTCCTTGTGGTCGTCTTCCCTCTACTCGGGCCTCGTTGGTAACTGGCAATTTTGTCTTCAGCCATTCGCGAGACGTGCCCAAACCACCTGAGTTGGTTTTCCTGGATAATTTCTTCTGCCGGCCTCAGGTCTAAGTTTGTTCTTATTGTAGAGTTCCTCACACGATCTCTTCTTGTTTTCCCCTCAATTTTTCTTAAATAGCACATTTCCATGGCTTGGATTTGGCTTTTGTGTTTGGAAGTGAAGGTCCAAGACTCGCTTGCATAAGTTAGAATAGGGGGTAAAGTATTCTTGTTGCCTTTGAGAGTTCTTTCTTGTCTAGGAAGCCCGTCTTGAGGGAATAAAAGCATATTCCAGCTGTCTTTATTCTTTCCTTAATGTCCCCATGTACCCTTCCATACTCGTTGAGATGGGCTCCTAGATATTTAAAATCTGTCCCCTGCTCCAAACGGTTTCCTGCCAGCCTAACGATTCGGTCCCCACCGTCTCTTCTTCTCCCGATCCTCATATATTTTGTTTTGGAGATATTTATTTCCATATTTATTATCTCCAGTTCAGCTTGGAGGATCCTTCGGTTAAACTGCAAAGTACGGCAGTTATTTCCCAGTACAACCATATCGTCGGCAAACGCTAGTACCGTATACTGGACACTCTGAAGATTCCTATATCCAAGATGGTATGGCCTCATCCTATTTTTTGCTTGCTTGAGGGCGGAGTCCAACACTAGGATGAACAAGAGAGGGCTTAGGCTGCAGCCCCGTCTGATTCCCACACCTGTCGTGAATTCTCCCGAAGTGTGGTTGCACATCCTGACAACATTCCTTTGCATTTCATACAGGCTTAGTATGGCCTTCTTCAGTCCTGTGTTAACGCCATATTCTTCCAGAGCTCTTGAGATGTCTCCTTTGTGTACCCTGTCGATTGCTTTGTTTAGGTCCACGAAGCTAGCAAATACCTCTTTGTTCTTTTCTATAACCTTCTCGAATATTTGTCTCATGGTGAATATCAGGTCCCTTGTGCTTCTATTAGGCCGGAATCCATATTGTATCTTCCCCAGCTTTTGTTCAACAAGAGTCCTTAATTGTTTTTAGCATCTTAGAATATACTTTGTAGGGAATGCTGAGTAGGGATATGCCTCGATGATTCTGGCATTCACGATTGTCCCCCTTTTTTGAAATTGGGGTGATTGTTGATACTTCCCAATGCTTTAGGATCACTTTCTTTTTCCAAGCCCATTGAGGAGGTGTTGGAGCATTTCATATTCCTTCATGCCTATATATTTCAACATTTCTGGTGAGATGCCATCCATGCCAGCCGCTTTCCCCAGCTTTAGTGAGCTTATAGCTTCAGCTACATCCTCTTCATCAATTGGAATGTTTGTCTAATAAATATTGAAGTAGTGTACAAAGACAGTTTCCTGCCGTTTAAGTCTTGTATGCGGATTCAAAGTAAGATATTTGTCCAAATGGACTCTTTGAGACGCTAAATATTAAAAAAATTATATATTTAAATTTAAAAAATGGGGGAGACGAAGCTTCCTGTCCATTTTTTAAATATTGTTCTTTTTTTTAATTTACGTTAATTGATTTAATTTATATGTTATATAAAAAAAATAATATTAAATTCTTTACAACGTATAACTTTTATCTGGATGTTTTCTACCTGGAAATTCGATTTCTTTATATATAATTTACGTATTCAAAAACATTTTTTAAAAACATTTATGATAAAACGTAATTGTTTATAATTTATGTGTAATGGAATATCCCTATTAGTATAGGAAAAAATGGTTAGTGTAAATCAAAACGAAGGCCCAATAAATAAATTATTTATAATTTGATTCTGCTGACTTGTAGAGGTAAGAGGTCAACCATCCTTCACTATTAATACTGTAATGCATTTTTTCCAATACAACAGGCATTAGTTGTCAAAAAAACTATTTTAAGTTGAATATCTCAGTTATTTTTACTATCGAATCATTCTCTCTCTCTTTATATAGTTGTAATTTCATATCGTTTTATTCTTCTAGATCTACTTATAACATCGCTGAGACATTTATACATTTCAAGAATAATTATTTCTTTACTGACATCAGCAAAGTGACATATGGCGTTACTATTAGACTGTAAAACAAAATAGAGACATTTATCAGAGAGTTATGGCCCAGTCATAAATAGACTGAGTGAAAGAGCTAGTCTATGAATATATTAAAATAAATTATTCTTATGTTAGTCATCTACTAGTAAAAGCAATAATATGTCATTTCTGAGGCGTTTACTTCTTATTTACTTGTTCATGTTTTCATAGTCCCTTAAGTATAGCCTAATTCGTGTCGTTAATGAATATGTCCTTCTAAATGAAATATTTAAATATGGTTCTAGGAAGATTTAGCAACAATAGATTTGCTATAGTAAAATTTTTTATATACAATGTTGAGTGGTAGAAACGAGGTTTATCACGCTGTCATATAATTTCATGGTTAGAAATTAAAATACAACCAGATGTAATCAATTAAATTATTTCTGCCGAATAAAAATTATTAGCGAATCAAAATATCACTCCTTTGCTTTTTGATATTGTGTATAAAAATATGATTCATAGGTCTTTAGTTGTAAGCACCGCAGCATTATCCAAAAGAGTTTCTTCATAGTCTCTGTCCATTTGGATTACCAACTCATACGTTAAAATGAAAAATTAAATGTCTAATTATGCTTTTAAGTGATTTTCAAACACCAAATCAGTGCAATTCTAACCAGGTTAAAAATTATTGCTACATGTAAAAATATCATTGAAGAAAAAATGTTCAATTGCATACAATAATATACAACTATTTTATCAATCACTTGTTATTGATAAACAAATAAAACCAATTATTACTTAAAATATCTATACTTTACTTATGACAGCAAGTATTACATATTTAAAAAGGCATTGGCATTTTTATATTGTATCGTGTGTCATATCACTATGGTTGATGGTGTTCTGTTCTCTCATCCAAAATTTTCTTTTTATTTAATTATTGATTTTGAATTATAAACTATGAATGGCAATTATAAATTATGAAAAAAATATACCGCATATGTATATTTGAAGTGACACTACATGAACACCTAAATATTGAGATATCACTTTGAAAAATAACTAGTTTTATATAAAATATTCGTAAAACTTATTTTTTTTTTTCTAAAAGCCTTTACACCAGCCATTTTAACATTTGAAAACGGTTCTATTTTAGGTTTAATGTTTAATGTTGGATTAATGTTGGAGGGTCAGCTAAGCCAAGTCTTAAAACTAATTTTAGAGGACTCTACGGCCGAGCACTTTCGAAGCAGGTTCGAATCCCAACTGGGTCTGTTAAAATTTGTTTCTTCGCGGACCCACGAAATGAATATTGGCCTTCCTATCTAGATAAGGTTGGCAACTTGTAAAATAGCCCGTACTTCCTGAATAAGGGTGAAAATTTAATTTTGAGTCTCAGTTTTCAATTTTTTAAAAGATAGATGGATAGGTCTTCTTGAGAACAATAATGTTAGACAGTTGAGCTGTGACAACTGCTTTTTGAAACTGATTTTTTACAAAAAAACATTTTAGACACTTTCGTGTCAGATCTTTGACATTTTCGTCTCAATGAAAACATTATTAACTAGCAATGTGTGTTTTTTTTTTTCCGTTTTTAAAGTTTATAGGACCTCATAATTTTTAATTTTTCATATTTGTAGTTTCCAGGTTCATACAGTAAAATGGGTTCCAATAACTTCGAATCTGTTTATGGTACCTGAGATAACAGGCATATTTTTTAAATTAATAATATTTTTTACTTGTGAACCTCGGATTCAATGGACAAATAACCGGATTTTCTATCTTTTTCAAATAGTTTCACTTCGAATATACAAGTGCGGTGTGATTTTTTTTCATAATTTAGAATTGTCATTCATAGTTTTTAATAAAATAAATAATTAATTCAAAACCATGCGCATTTAATGAAAAGGAAATTTTGAATGGGAGATCAAAACACTATCAACCATAGTGATATGAAACACGATGCAATAAAAAAATACAAATGCCATTTTAAAATATGTTATATAGGTCAAACATAAAAATCTTATTAAGTATAATTTCTTTAAGAAATAGTATAGTAGAGATTGAGCCTTGTATTATTACACTACAGACATAAAAATAAGTCTTATAAGAATGTAATACATCATTCCTAGTCTTATTTTCAGAGATTTACTATTATATTTTATAAATTGTAGAATTTATCTCGGAGTTTATTTCCTTTTGAGTCTGTCTCCCAAAATCCATATTGTTATTCCCATATTGTCCCACTATCACCTTGAAAACTTTTAATTTATATTTTTCAATCTGTTTCTCAAGAGTACCCCCAAGGTTTGACTTCCTACCTTGGTGAATCTTGCGGCTTGAAACCATTTATTTTAAGAAATCGATAAACTTTTTTAATCTATGAAACTAGATACTACTTCCTCTGATCTATCGTTGCTAAATAGCAAGAAATTTACTTAAAACCCGTGTTTTCCCTTTTGCCTCAAGGCTGCATTGTTACACACATGAGACTTAAGAGGTGTTGTAGTATGATTTAATTATCCCGAGACTACACTACAGCACCGTGTCAAGTATCGTCGTCGTGTAAATCTTCTCCAAGTAATGAGACTAACTCTAATTAGAGCTGACGTATAGCTCTCCCGAGATTTTAAAATTTAATTAAATAGCATCGCTAAACGGCTGGAAATGGTGTAACATAAGAAATAATAATGGCAAGAGTAAAAATCCGCTAAATATTTTGGACTATCTTCATAATAAAATAATTTTAATAATTATTTTTTGTAAATATATTTTAAAATCAATGGTTTGACCAGAAGTAATTGCAGTTTTTTTTTTTATTATAAACCTTCAAAATAAACTATTAGAAAAAAATGTATTTATCAAAATATGAGTTAACTTAACTCCCCTCGATACATCCCTTTAAACGTGATGGCTCCTCTGCACAATGGCCACTTTTGGAACATGGACGATCGAAAGTAAAAAATTGATCAAAGAAAATTTAATTTTATTAATTTAGCTAAAAATTATCTTAAATACCCAGTCTTTAAATACATGGAGGAGTGGTGGGGGGGTGGGGGGGGGGTTGGGTGACATAGCAAGAATAAACACGATTTTTTTGTTAAAAACAGATTAAGTGTTTATATATTGATATCCTTTATGGAACTTTAAAAAAAAAGTAAGTATGCTTCATTTGGTACCAATAATAATGTTTGTAATTCTGTTTTTTTTTTTTTACAAATAATGTAACCATTTACGATTAATGAATCTGCAGGCAAAAACAACCTAAAAAGAGAATTTTAGAGAAGATCTTACGAGAAGAGGCATTGGACATGGATTTGTTGAAAATGACTACCACAGCGAAACCTGTGACGAAACTGAGTGTTCTGATACCGAACCAGATGATTATGAAAAATTCAAATACATTCCAGAAAATGTAGAGTTTAAATTGTTTACTCAGACTGAGCTTAACGGTTAGGTTACGGATCTGGAGTTAAAAAAAAAAAGAGAAAGCTGAATCGATTGAATCAAGAATAAAGAAAAGGAAAATGTATGTTTATAGGAAGAGAGAGCAGCAATTTTCCAAGTTTTTTTTTTTTTAATAAGAAGGAGATTTACTCTGACAACTCAAAAATTAAGATTGATCCAAAAACAAAATAAAAAAACTCAGCCTATTATCTATTCAGCTCATTAAAATCTATAAAGATTAGCTATTAAATTTAAACAAGTTTTTTAAAACAAAATATTTTGTTAATCTATGTAATGGATAATCAAAAAATAACAAAATAACTTAATTTTTTCTTCCATCATTACATTGAAAAACAAGATTTAAAAAAATTGAAATAAGGTATCATACAGCAGTAGGTGACCTTTGAACCTCATCTGTGTCTCCTCAACAATGTCTTCAGAATATTCGAGAGAAATATACAAGTCAATATGTATTATTAATTATTTGCTGATTTACGTCTAGTTTCATGACTCGCAAAAACGTCACTGAAGAAGGCTTAGGTCTCTGGCCGAAGCTCCATTTAAAGTTTATTATATACTTTTAACTACATCCTAAACTGTCCTCTTCATAAAATATATCCAATAGCTAACCTTATTATTTTAATATTAATTAATTATTAATATTTACAGTATTAATTAAACTGCTCTAAATTTTTCTAAAGCTAATGCGAATATTTTATTTAAATATTAATTGCCTTTGTTCCTCTTCACAAGAGATATAAGATGTTACTAATATATAATTTAGATATTTAAATTTTAATTAAAAAACTAATTTTAATTAAATTCCTATGCATTAATTAAGCTCCGAAAACTCGAAATAACATTTCAATTTTAAAATAAAACCGTCCTAATGGAATATTCCGTTTGAAAGACATCCAGTTTTCGAAATATAGGTTATACCTCTGTTTTTGGTTCAATGATCTGAACAAAGAACTGGTTTAAAAATAAATAATATACAAGCTTCATGATATGTGGTAAAAACTACCCTCAAAGGGAGCTTATAAGCTTATAGGGAACACAAAAATCTGCGTAATAATTTCAGAGAAAGAGTCATTTTGCCTAACAGCAATTGTTTAAGATAAATTGAATTTTCCTTAATAGACATAAAATTTGTCCGGTAGTTACGCACGTGCTAATAGTAAATATTATTTTAAATTCAAACATTTTTTTTCCTATTCTACTATCATTACGCAATCTTCCGGTGTTCCTCAAGGTAGTAACCTAGGTCCCATCCTCTACACAGTATATACAGCTGACATCCCGACTCATCCTCGCACAGTCTTCACCTCGTACGCTGATGAGGCATGGGTGTTATCAGAAAATCAGGACCATATCATAAACCTTCAAGAATAATGTAAAAATTGGAGAGTAAAAATCAATCCAAATTGTAAACCTACGACTTCCTGCCCTAAAGTATCCTTTTATAACATTCCATTGATCCCTGTTAAACAGATCCGCTGTCTAGGACTCCAACTAGACAAACGTTTACCTTGGAATACACATGCAAGACTAAAACGACAGAAAAACTGCTCGTCGTTTTCGACTTCTTTAACATTTACTATACAAACGCTCATAGATGTCGACTAATTTAAAATGACTCACTTACATTGCAGTAAGAACCTATTAGGACATAAGGGGTTGAGATCTAGGGCTCCAATAAAAAATCTAATTAATCTCGAATCCAATCCTTAAAATCCAAGTCCTATGAAAAATCCTGAATGCTCCTTACTTTGTCACAAATATACTTATCGCTAAAGACCTTAATGTTCCGTATGCTGTTGATTTATCCCAAACCAGATACCTAATAAACTCCATACCCACTCGAATCCACTAGTCTACGAACTTGTCTAATGTTTTATTTGTTGCCGATTTAGATCAAAGCAGATACCTATCATATCATAGTATATCTATCTTCCTATTCTAAACACATAAGATGGCTTAAGGAAAATTTTATACAGAACTTTTATTGTGTCACCGGTAGGTAGTTGGTTTACTAGCAGTTGACATGTTATTGTGTGCGTTATATATGCGTTATGTGTGCGTTACATGTAAATCTCAGTAAATAAAAAAACAAAAAAAAAAATGTTGTTTAAACTAAATATGAGATAATTAAAAAAAAAAAAAAATAAGTAAAATCGGAAATGAACTATTTCAAACATAACTCTATAGTTTGCTAAGTTTTGCGTTTCAATAATTATTTAAACTACAGAAATAATAACTTTAATAGTAAATCAACTATTTTTTTGATTCGCTTGTAATCTTTTAATAAAATGAAAATTATGTGGATTTCTTTATTAAATTTTCATACTTGATTGACAACATAAAACTGCCCTGAAATACGATGAAGTCTTTTCAACTTCCAGTCATTTCTCCAGTAGTTATTGCCATTTCTCCAGTAACTCGGTGAAAATGGAGAAATGGAAACACTGAGGCAGTAATGACCCCCTTTTCATCAGTCTCCTTTTCAAATCTACTTCATTTAAAGAAGCTCTCTGTTCTTTATGACTGAAGGACAATGGTACATTATTTTTTTAGCTTCACAGCTTTCTGGTCATAATGAGAAAGGAATAAAAACTTGGAAAATTTCCTTAGAAGTCAATTTCGTACTTTTAACCCTTGTATGTATGTTTTTTATTTTTTTCTAAAAAAAAACAAAATAGTGCATAACAAATATTCGATTAGAGTAAATCACTGATCCAGGTCCTTTTCATTCCTTGTTTTCGAGGAGTATTCCTTAATTTGGGGGATATGGTTTTTCCCTGTAAGAGTTTGTTCATTTGTTTATCAGAAAAATGACATCATTTTTCAATCGAATTTATTTGTCATTAAATATAAATATAAATTTGCATGTAGGATGCTTTTTTGTGATAATGAAATTTATCTTACCACAATTCCATTGATTATTTCCTGAAAATGAAATATCGCACGTCAACTGACTCATGATTTAACAATTTATTATTAATTTATCATTTTTTTTTAAAACTATTATTGATATTTAAAACTAAATACATTATATAAAACAAGTAAAATTGAGGGAAATTATTACAATAAGTCAGTAACATGTAAAGAACTACTCACGAGTAGCAATTCAATGAAAGTTCTTGAATGAACGTCTCTTGGCCATCTTCTTTTCAGAGCCCTTGGAGGATTATTGGGAATTGAAGATGAGGCAGGTTAGGAGACTAGTGGATTCGTGTAGGTATGGAGTTTATTATTAAATGATAGGTATCTGGTTTGGGCCAAATCAGCAACATACGGAGCATTAAGGTCTTTATGGTTACATTTGTTGGTGACATAATAAGGAGCATTGGGGATTTTACGTAGGATTTGGATTGTAGGGATTAGATGCAAAAAGAATTAGAACGTTCAGTTGGAGCCATGAAGCTCAACTCCGTATGTCCAAATAGGTCCAATTACTTTCATGAAAATAAGTCTTTTAAGTCTGGTAGTGCAACACACTTTAAATTCCAATTTGATCTGACGAACGTTGTAGGCTCTGCCATATAGATATTAGAAAATAATGGCAAGCTGTCTCACTAAAATAGGAATATTCGTGAATAGAAACACCGCGGATCTACGAATGTTAATAAATTACCGGAGCAGGTGCAACGACCCATTGTAACGCTATTAGCTCAAATTTATGAGGATAATTTCATTTTAATTGACAATAAGATTAGCGTCCGTTGAGGCTGGATGAGTCCATTAAACCAACCTACCTTCAAATGAGATTTCTATTAGTATGAGTGGGAGACATTGCTAGGGAACGTACAAAGGCAAACAATTGTCTGAATACATACCTAGTAATATTAAAATTTACAACTGCATTATAAATATAAGATATGTATTAAAATATGATAGATCATTGAGATGTATATGATTTTTTTTTTTATGTACATGAGCACTCAACTGACCCACAAGGAAGGGCAAGCGTATCTCACAGATACCTTTTTTAAGGTTGTTTCTTTTAGGAGGCTCACGAATTTAATATCCTTCTTCTTGCTTCCTTTCACTTTTGCCCTTTCCTTTGTACGTGTTCCTGTACAAAGTCATCATTATGTTTTCTGAGATATCTTCTTCTCTTACGATTTTCGTTGTAAAACAAAATATTTAAAAAACTTATGTGGACGGGACGCGCATATTACAGAGATACAACACATTTTTCTACAGTAAGTACCCTCGGTCAAGACTTGAGTTCGGTCGAAAAAAGAGTGTAGAAAATATGGCAAATCCCATGATCACCAAATATTTCCATTGAAACTCTGAAAGATATTCAGATGCTTTTACCTATCGGAAGATTAAAAAATGAATTACATAAAAGCAAGCGGTGTTTAAGAACATTAAAAAATGTTCAAAAACCAAATAATTTTAATTTTACAAGATTTTTAATTAATAAAGTTTATATCCTGCCTTTTAAGGTATTGCATCCGACATAGATCTAATTTTGAATAAATTCTTAAGAGATATGACCCATCAAATACAAAACTGTAATAAATCATATAATTATGAAATTATGTAATTAATTTTCTTTAATACTGCTTGTTGTCCTCATAAAAAATTTTTTTTTTTTTTTATTAAAGCCACTTTTAATCCATGTATATACAGTTATTCAACATTCAAATATTAGCAATTACATATTTTAAACAATGTTTTAGTCTGCCATATATATTAAAGGAGAAGGTACTGCTGAGTGCTGTCCTCACATGTTCTGCAAAATCACTTATTGTCACTTTTATAACAGGTGTGAATAGAAAATTGAAAGAATAAAAAATAATTTTGTAATTTATTATTAGCTTTGAACGCCTGTCTAGTAAATGTTGGAGAAGAGGGAAACGAAGAGCAGTTTCTTGTTTTTAAGTCTAGTATGTGATATATATAAAACTATTCCAAATTATACTATACAGTCGTTTACTTCTCAACACTAAGAGGAAAAGGTGTAAAAACGGGCACTGGTATAAATATAGGCACCCTTCCCTACTGGCTAAGGGAGATATTGAAGACAGGCGGCAAGGACTGTCTATGGAGCCATTTGGTAATATAAGATAGCAGTGAGCAGTTGAAACCATTCTTTCAAGTAGTGTAGATGCAGATTGAGTTATTAGTCCAGTCAATCAGTGCTGAAATGAGAGGTGTAGAGTGCATGGAATATGCGATAATTTTTGACTGCATAGCTTCGTTCAGAATAGTTGGAAGGTAAACATACTAAAAGTCCCCGCTGCTGGGGGGTGAGCTAACGGTGGGGGAGAGGGGAGAAGTTACATTTTTTTGGTTTTTCCATAATATCTTGAAAATGTTTACTCTAGAAAAACATGTTTCAAATAAACATAAAACCTAATTAAATTCACTATAAAATTATTTATACATAAATTTGTCGTAATTCTAACCGTTTACGAGATATACGTTATTGAAAATAGGTGATTTTCGGGACAAAAAAAAACAAATGCCATCTCACTTTTTCAAAACTTTTGCTTCTATTACGTTTCCACAATCTTTTCTAAGAAAAAAACGTCAGAATCAAAATTGTAGAGCATTAAATTTATTTTAATTTCATATATAGGTATCTGGTGTTTGCTTCAAAAGTTAAACAAAAAGTGAGGTAAACATTTTTTTTATTTCTAAAGTTGTCGATTTTTAATAACGTATATCTCGAAAACGTTAGAATTTCTACGAATACGTATGTAATTTATTTTATAGGAAATTTAATGAGCTTTAATTTTGATCTGCTGCATATTTCTCTAGAGTCCACCGTTATCGAGATATAATCGAAAAACAAAATTAGGACCTTCTCCCATCCCCCCACGCCTTTAGCTCACCCCCCAAGGGCGGGGACTTTTAATATGTTTACCTTCTAACTATTCCTAACAAAGCTGTGAAGTAAAAAATTATCGCATATTTCATGCACTCTACACCCTTCATTTCGGCACTCTTTATCTGGGGTCGCACTTCTCTGAAAAAAAGAAGTTTATTGATACTCATTCCAAAACTTATTGTTCCATCCAAATTTCTATTTTTTATCTGAAAGCTCCTTAAATTTACTACAAGAACCCATATATGAAATTTTGATCAAGTCCCATTAAATCCCTATACTAGCACGTTAAAAACCACTTATTATTTTAAGTCCAAGTTTTTTTTGGCATAGTTTTCACCATAACACCGAAACTATTTGTCAAATCGGAAATTTATTTTGTTCAACTAAAATCTGCTAAATTTCCTATCAGACCTTATATATGAACTTTTGATTATATCACGTAATACACCCAAGCCTGTACGCTAAATATGTATGTTTTGGCAAAGTATGGCGATATTCACAAATTCAGTGGGCTGGTTTGAGTGTATAACGTGACATAATCAAAATTTCATATATAGGTTCTTGTAGTAAATTTAAGGAGCTTTCAGATAAAAAATAGAAATTTTGGATCTAACAATTATTTTCGGAATGAGTATCAATAAACGTGTTTTTTAAGTGAAGAGCGACCCCAGATAAAGAGTGCCGATGTGAGGGGTGTAGAATTATGCGATCACTTTTTACTTCACAGCTTTATTACGAATAGTTAGAAGGTAAACATATTAAAAGTCCCCGCCCCTGGGGGGTGAGCTAAAATTGGGGGGGGAGGGGAGAAGGTCCCAATTTTGTTTTTCGATTATATCTCTAGAAAAATATGTAACAGTTCAATATTAAAGCTCATTAAATTTCCTATAAAATTAATAATATACGTATTCGTAGAAATTCCAACTGTTTTCGAGATATACGTCATTAAAAATCGACAACTTTAGAAATAAAAAGAATGTTTAGGGTGCCCATATTTACACCTTTCCCTCTATTATAGTACACTATACTATACCATACAATGAACTATATCGTATCAATATACTTACGATGTATACAATATGAATATTGTATGAAACTATTCATAACCATCGATGGTTTTGCAAAGATTGCATTATTCACTCAGTAAAATCTTTAAAAAATTAAGAAAAAGTGTAGAGTAGATTTGTAATGCAACAAAATATTATTAACTAATTTTAAGAAGGTTGAAAATAAATAAATATTTCAAATTATGTTAATTTGTTGTTGAATTCGTAATAATTAGAACACAATTCTGGAACTTTTCGACAGACGGACATCCTTCAAATGTCCATTTCTGCCATTGATTTGTTTTTTCTCTGTAAATAATCTTTTATAAAATAAATAAGCGTTATTCCTAACCATCCATTCTTTGGTTATTATATAAAAGAAATTTTACTAAATTAAATGTACTGATTTAAGACTAGAGTAACTTTAATAATCAATGTTTAACTGTGTCTATCTTTATCGCATCAAAAGAATAATTTTTGAAACCTTAAACCCGAAGCAAAATGATTCATAACGAAGGATTCGAAACGCCAACTAAAAGAGGTAAAACCTATATAAAAAAAATAAATAATATTAATACGAACTGAAAAGTTACTTTAAAGTGTTAAAAACTTAAAATCATGAAATACATAATTTTTGATTGATAATAAATAAATAAATTAACCTTTAGCGTAGATATTTAATTTCGTAATTGCATTTATCGGGAGTATTGCAATGTTTGTTGCCCCGATGGAGTAAATTCTGCCCGGAAACAAGTTTTTCACGTCCCTCTTGGGACACGTTCCAAACGCATTAAAGATAAATACAACTAAGTTAAGAAACTTTCCGTTTGAAGGTTTTGAAAAGTTAGTTTCAACACATAAATTGTACCGAAAGATCCTGAAAACAACTTTCTTCTTGGCACATCTATTGTGAATAGTGCCAGTGCATTCTGTATTTCTTTGGAAGAAAATTCCTTTTCTGTAAATAAAGTTAACAATTGACAATACTTGTTGTTAAAGATTTTTCAAACAATATATTAACAAATGTTATAAAAATAAAATATTTGATAAAAAGAAAACACTTTATTTATATACGTTTATAGAAATAAAACGTATATAACTTATACAGTGCCGATAAGTGAAGCAAGAGTTGCCAATTCTGACCCAAGTGTATTTATTTTTATATGCACTTCTATCGGCAAATAATAATGTTGCTACGATTATTCACCTCTTAGTGTTTTTTAATGCTTTTATATTTTAATTAGGTGAAAGGTTATATTTTAATTTATTAGTTTTACATAGTTCCAACGATATGGAACTATGCAAAACTAACAAATATGAAAAAAAATCGCCTGTTTATTCCGTCCGATAACTGCTGTTTTCTACAAGGCTTTATGGCAAATGTTTGAATCTGACCGGCACTTGGAAGATGGAAATTTCCTTTTTACGAATTTCTAGCATTTAACTAGAGGTAGGCCTTGTAGAACGGTAAACGAACGAAATAAAAATGCGTGTTTTCACGTTCCTTAATTTTACATAGTGGCGACGATATTGACTCCTCCACATCATCATTTTTCCAACTGTATTTTCCTCTTTTTCTATCCCATACGTCGGCGAAGTTGTGTCTTATTGCCTTCACGGCCGAATCATATAACGATAAATAACCGGAATACTCCGGATTATGGTGGTCTAAACCCATTCCGCATCCGTTATAACGACTTTCAGTTTCCATTTCTCGATAATATCTGATTTGGCATCGTCTCTTGTTGATGGCACAAGCTAGTTCTTGATTAGCAGCTGGGATAAATAGGTCTATCAGCAATTCATATGTGATATTGCTTTCTCAACTGTTTATTCAAAATACTTCGATAGCTATAGTGGAGAGGAAAGTTGGAATATGATTTCTTTGCTTTGCTTTATCTTCAAATCATATCAACTTTCTAGAATCTTGACGGAAACTAAAAGTGCATTTTCGGTTGATGTAAAATAAGTAAAACTGACTCTTTCAGAGTTACCAGCTCACTTGGTAAACAACAAGAAATTATAGCATTCTGGGGATAGAGATCAATAACATCGATGTATATATTGCAATTCGTTTCCTTCGTAACACTACCTGGAAATAAAACAACTTGCACATCTCTTAATTACTGAAAAATGAATGGAGATATCCCCACTTTTGTTGCGTTTACTTTGCCAAGCAATTTCATTTTATTAGGATTGATGAATTAATTGCCACTTCTATTGGAATTAATTTATATGAAAACTAGTTTTGAATGCTAAAAAAGCTCTAAAACAAACAAATTTTTTTTTCTTATTTTTTTACAAACTTTTTCTTGGATTTTCCCTATCACTCATTGGATTTTTCCGTTCCTATTGGAAACGAATTTGAAATGAGGCAACTGTAAATTTTTATCTATTTATTTTTACAAAAATCAGGATTGATTTTGAACGTTCAGCATTCGAAACTAATTTTTAAATAAAATAATTTCAATAGAAGTAGCAACTAATTCATCAATCTAATTGCGTACGTAATGCGTACCTCAAGTGGTTTTTATTTTATTGTTGTCTTGAACTGTATTAATATTCATTATAAGTTATTATGTTCTTGTACAATTGGAATATTTAAAAAAGAGATTTCAAAAAAATAATAAAATAAGATATGGTAGTTCCATGAAAATACAATAAAACTAGTTCGATTTGTTTTGATGAAATAGATTTGAAAAAAACAAACAAAAAAAAAAACCTTATTTAATGTCCTTTTCATGTGTTTTGTGAAAAAAAAAAAAAAAAAAAAAAAAAAAAAAACATTACACTAGGTAATAGTCAGGCGGAAGTGAGAGGATGGCGCAGTAAGGCAGCAGAGGTGGATGGAGAAAATTTATTGAGGAGGTTCAGATCCAGTTTTAAAGACAATTTCACAAAAATAATAACAATAATAATGTCGTCTGGTAATGTATTAATCTATCCTGTTGCTGTTGGTTCTTATAAAAACTATTTTGTCAAAAGAAAAAAATTTAATAGTATTGATCAGCCTTATAATTATTATATTACATTATTGAATATTATGCGTAGAATGACTTTTCTTATTATCCTCTGTAAGAGGTCGGATGAATGTTAGATTCTGCGTTCCTCTATTGCTTCGCCTGAATAGAAACTCCACTTCCCTACTTCTTCAGAAAGTGACGTTTCCTCACGTCTGATCACTCAAAAGCCTCTTTTTAGAAAGTCAGAAGCTCCAATAGATAATATCTGAATTTATTCTGAATGTGAGGGATCCTATCCTTTTACTGTTCCAAATGTATTATAATGTGTTTCAATAGAAAATACGTTTAAAGGGGAATAATTCTTTTTTATGCGTTCTCCACGTTCCTAGAAAGTAGCTTGCCACTCTTTGCTCCGTCGCTCACCTGGAAACTCCAGCGTCTTGGCCTCGGATATTATCGAGTCAAAAAGCCCTTTTTCCTTTTCCTATAGACAGTGTATAACTCTTCTCACATTCTCTTTATTTCTTTAGAAGTTGGAAGTTTCGAATATTTTATATTGCTGTCCTTTCAAAAATTGCTAACCTTTGGATCAGACAAATACTTTATTACTTACAAGGGTTCCTGACTTGGCTGGCCCACTTTTGTCTGATATCCATCTTAACTTTCTGCAACTGACCTTGTTCTGTTAATTATTAAATGACGATTTATTGACTAAAGATTTTATGTTCAAACATTTCAAAAAGAAAATATTAATTGTTTTTACAGTGCATGAATTCAAACCGAAATATTTTTGTTAGACAGAAAACATATTTTTATTCAAACCAGTGACGTAAAAGAAAAGTATGGTGAATGAATTCGGCTAAGAGGTGCTTTCCCTGAGTGTTAATATAAAAGGAATGAATGAGAAAGTAATCATAGATCTGGGACATGTTGTCTCCTAAGAATTACATGATATTACAATAAAACAATATTATTGCCTGGTTACATATCTGACAAATATTATATTATAAAACAAGATACTTATAAATATTGAGTGCATATAAATATTTAAAAAAAATAGATCTTAAATTTATATAAAATAAACGTCTTTATATTCATACATTGTAACATATTTTCAGATGATAAATAATTGGAAATAAAAGCAATTATATGTATGATTGTGTTTTTTAATTTCTTATTCTTCTTCTTCTTTCGAATTTGGCCATCTGTGTACCACGTTCAACACTTTATTTCTTACTCTTCCGTTTTTTCAATACTTCTTCACCACCTCTGCCTGATGTTTCCTTATCTCACCAGACTACTGACTTTTAATTTATGTTTTAACCATTTCTGGAAATTTAATCTTGTTGACTGCTGTAGGAAACTTATCTCTGTCCCAAATTGAATCCTGTTGAATATTTGCTACCGTCATATCTTCTTTTACTATCAGAAACCATTTATTCGTTATCTGTTTCTGGAATCTATGTTGGAACATTTTCATTGTTAGTCTTTTCTCCTTTATTCTCATTAAATGTCCATAGAATGTCAATCTACGTTTCCTCATTGAATCACTCAATTTTTTAATATTTTTATATATTTCTGAATTAATTTTTAGTTTAAAACCTTCTTCAGTATTTCTTGTTCCAAATATTTTTCTTTCCTTCTTTTCAATTTATCCTTTTTTGTTGAGAATCAAAAATTTTAAGGCATGTATATAAGCTTTCAGGTTGAAGAACTGTTTTATAATGACGGAATTTAGCTTCAATAGAAAGATTTTTTTTATTATATATATCTTTAGTTTTTTTGGAAGGCAAATTCCATTTCGTTAATTATCCGTTCGAATTATTTCACCCTACTAATAAGTAACTTATCTACGCCTTTAATGTTACCATATTTATTTTTTAGTTTTTTGTTTGTATTCATATGAGTCTATTTATTAATTATTTGTTTTCTTTTGTTATAATTATTTTTTAATATCATTATTATATTCTATAATTTTTTTTTTTTTTTTTCATTTTCTTGTAAATAAAGCATAAAACAGCTATTATATATCACCCTTATTTGTGGAACATTGTTCTACCTATTTGTCAATATATTTTTTATTGTTTATTTACATCTATATGTATTTGATTAAAAAAAAAGAAACTTAATTTTTCATAGTAACGCCTATCTTTATAGATTATATTACTTTTGGTAAGGAATATGTTGTCACATTTTTTTTCATTCTGGCAACTCCAACAGATATAGAGCCTGTCAATGAACCCCCAATACAAAAAGTGTAAGCAAAACTTAATTTTTTTAATTCAAACCAATTACCAACCTTAAACGGTAGGTAAGGGATAAATGCTATGAAACAAAAAAATACTCTTCAGGAATTTCTAATGAGAAACTATCGTCAGATTTTCGATCCAAGCAAAACCAACTAGAGAGTGTCAAAATGTTACATTTTTTGAGTATGAAAGAAATGTTACACAAGAAAACTATAGACCCCCAGCCAAAAAAAACATATCCATGTCAAAATAATCTAATAATTAATTAAATATTATATCATAATTAACAAGATATACATCGTATAATAAAAATGTGAATAATACTAGTCAAATAAATACTTTTATTTTAATTAATCACGCCACTTTTAATTAGTTTTCTCTTTTGGCTCATTATTTTAGCCCGCTATAATATAATTAATTAACCTCCGGTCTATTCTACTCTAGGTTGCAATTATAGCCATTCATGTCCATCAACTAGATTCATCGAATACCCAGGGCTTCCCATCATGGACTGAGCACCAACTCTTGGTCCATTCAAGCCCCCTCGAGTGGAATGCCACTAGCACTCTATCCTTCAAGATTAGTTGGATCCTTCCTCCCTGCCACCTTCCTCCCTGCCACCATCCTCCCTTCATTGCTCCTCCCGTTCCAATTTATCATCATTTAAAGTTAATAAAGTAGTACAAATTGTACCGCTGCGCTTCATCATAAACAATCACTGACTCATTTAATGAAATATTAATTTATCTGTGTCTTATAAAATACACATTTAAACCAATTGTCTTAAACGGATTATTCCTAACGGATTCCTGTGAAATGACCCGCGCTGGTAAAGAAATACTCTTCTAATTAAAAGAGTTTAATCTACCCTTTATGAAGAAGGGTTCTCTTTTCCAATATCTTTTACATCCTTTATACCAATCGAAACCCATTAATTTAAGCTTAAATGTTTTAATGACAAGATAATTTGGTTTAGTGTTACTTTACGTTTGAAATATTGTGCTTTTACCTGAAATTAATTCATTTTTTTTCTTTTATGTTTTTATTTATTATAGCTTGTTAATTTTCATCGTATTTGTATATTATATATATATATATTTAATATGGTTACATCTTATTTTTTTATTTAATTTTATCTTTTAATTATTAATTTCATTTTCTAAAGTATTTTCGGAAATTATTTGTATATTTTTATCGTCAATATCTTATAAATTAATTGATTAACATCCATATCACTTATTACTCTAGAGTGAGGAACATGTTTTCATCTTCATTCATTAAACATAGTATTCGTAAAAAAAAAAAAAAAAAAAAAAAAAAAAAAAAAATCGCAAATGATAATTTACTATTTATTGGATTATTATTATTGACAATAAATATTATTTTGATTTCACTTATTTTAGTATCTATATAGCCCTCTAACCATTATTCTTTAAATCAGTAATTTTACACGCTTAAGGAGCCATTCTCATTACTTTCTGCAGAATTTTTTATTAAATGTTTTGTTCATTTAATTTTTTTTTAAATTTTCCCTGAGAAACCTTTTTGTACGATATAATACTCATTAATCCAGCATTATTACTCTGTGAATTGTTGTGGTGCCAAATCATGAAGTCCTATTATAATATAAATAGACCGAAAAGAATTAGACGACTAAAATTCCTTATTGTAATTTTTTAATTATTAAAGTTAAGACACAAAAGACAAGAAACTGCTCTTCGTTTTCGACCACTCCAAAATTTACTAGACAAGCATTCGAAGATCCTAATTAATTACAAAAGAATTATTTACATGGCAGTAATTAGACCAAATCACTAGTTATGGTCACCTCACCAGTTACGGGCAGGTTTTTACTTTTTTAACAAAAATAAGCCTTTGCTTCTTTTCTTTGTTAGATCCTTATAAAGACGTTTCATGGAAGGGCTTAAGGCTCACTTGCTAATGAATCTTTCTCTCCCATCCATTTCCGTTTGGCTTAGTTAATGTTTTCCCGAATTAGTGTTGTGCAATAGCTCCTGTGTGTAGTAGGTGTGATTTTACAATTGAACATTATTAAGGAATTGCTTTGAAATTCTTCGCCCATTTCAGGTTTTAAAGGCATGTATCTGTTCATTTTGATTTCTGTTTTTCTTCAGACCCCTTTGTTTTTCATTTTGTCATTTTAATCAATTAAAATTTTCAACTGACCACAACCGGTCTATAAATATCTATGATTTTAGTTATGGTCACCCATGACCATTTCAAGTTTTTTGACATAACAAGTGTTCTTACTCCTAAAAAGATTTTTCCTGGTTTAATTGTACTATCTTAAAAGTATAATACGATAACGTTTACTAGTTTAGGTCATGGGTGACAATGTTAGGTCTGTCAGTGACCATAACTAGATATGATCAGTGTATAAATGTATAGTGGTCACTTGCTTTTACGATTTTATTTTTTCTTCAAGATGCTTTTTTAGAATCTTCTCTTTTTACAGTAAATACTTATTTGTAACTATGCCTAAAATACGATATTCGTAAACTGAAGATGATGCCACACAGTCAAAATAAGAAATTCTTAAAGGGGCTTCAGTAAAATCTATAGCGAAAAAGTATGTGTTTTTGAAATGGACGTTTTTCTTACTTAAAATACCTAGTACCAATGTTATTACTCCCTTTTATTATAACAGGTACAAAATCCCAAGGATGACGTTAACTCGAAGATTAAAGGGCACAGGAAGGTTTCAGTGTGGTGGCAGACCCCATTTTGTCTGCTGAAGAGGAGGACCTGTTAGAGAAATGGATTATTCATTGCTCTAGACGGGGGTTTCCCAAATGAAAAATTG
Source organism: Euschistus heros (assembly GCA_003667255.2). Lineage (NCBI taxonomy): Eukaryota > Metazoa > Arthropoda > Insecta > Hemiptera > Pentatomidae > Euschistus > Euschistus heros. Next base: position 88,271 of record RCWM02001104.1, read on the forward strand.
ATTTATTCTTGAGCGTCAAAGAACTAGCAATAGTTTCGAACCGGCAATGTAAATTTAAAGATGGTATGCCCAGTGACGGATGGTATAGGGGTTTTCTCCGTCGCCACCAAAATATCTCCAGTAGAACCACTGAAGCAGTGTCACCAGCCAGCTCTTGTGTGTTTGAGAAAGACATCCGTGTTTGGTTTGACTCAGTGGAAAATATTTTGAAGGAAGAACACGCCTATGATGTTTGTGTCACCCATCGCGTATTTTTAAAGGTGACGATTCTGGATTTCTTTTAATTTTTGATTAATTAATCCTTAATTTTTTATTAACCTCAAATGATTGATAGGTATGCATAAATAGTGAATTTTAAAATAATAAAAACAATTGTTTACAAAATTTTTGTTCATATGACCATAACTTGTTTTTACTATGACCATAACTCATACACTGTGCCCATAACTAGTATTTTTAGGACATTTGCATAAAAACTGAAAAATCTACTTCAAGGAAAAATACAGAGCTTTAGTAAATTTACCATTTAATAGAACAAGAATTTGTGAATCTAAATATGTAAAAAAAAATAGTAATCTGCGAAACAGTCAAGACGATATCCTCTTTTGCATCAATCAATTTCCTTAACTATGACCATAACCCGTGATTTAACCTATTTGGAGATACTTAGTTGAACTTTGGGGCTCCACTAAACCCAAGATTTATAATGCAAAGAACTAAACACTTGTACTCATAAGACATATAGTCCGATTTTACTCTCTATAAAGAACATTTCATTTTTTATTTATTGATATCAACAATTGTATAATTATATATATTAACCTTCCACCAGTCCCAACAATACTAATTAAATGAGCGGTCGCGCATACATACAAAGTATAACACCCTGTTTTTTATCCGTTTTTTTACCATATTTTATATAAAATCCAATTTTTTAAAAACATTTTTGGCACCAATGTTGCGAAAATGCTATTATATACATATATTTACAAGTGAAAAGTGTTCCCTTATTTATGTTACAGAAGCGTTATCTATTTCCTTTTTTTTTTACCCATTTGAAGTATTTGTAAAAAAATAAAAAAAACCTACACAGTAAGGAGAAGAAGTAAAAAATGTTCTTACAAATGAAAATATACAAATTAAATACATAATATGGATTTTTAATAAAAAATATATATATATTTTTTTATATATCAATTTATTGAAATTTACAAATGTACAAATATATACATTAAGTAAATGAGCTGATAGCGATTACAATTAAAGGTCAAAACTTGAAAAGAACAACTCATCAGTAGCACTTCAATAAAAATTCTACACTAGAAGATTTCTAGGCCATCTTCTTTTCAGACGCCTAGGAGGATTATCGGGAATGGAGTGGGAAGCAAGTTGAGAAACTAGAGGATTTGAGTGGTTATGGAGCTTACGATGAAAGGATAGGTATCTGATTTTGGCTAACTCAGCAACATATGGTACATTAAGATCTTTATAGATAAGTTTATTGGTAACAAAGTAAGGAGCATTAAGAACTTTTCGAAAGATTTTGGATTGTAAGGACTGGATACGAGATGAATAGGATGGTTAGTAGACCCCAAAGCTCAACTCCGTACGTCCAAATAGGTCTAATCACAGCCATGTAAATAAGTATTTTGTAATGCACTGGATGCTTTGATCGTTTGCTTAGTAAATGTTGAAGTAGTCTTTAACGACGAGCAGTTTCTTGTCGCTTTAGTCTTTTAGTAAAAATAAAATTTAATTATAATAACGTTTCATATAAAAACGATATGTATATGTCATGCTATCTCTATTAATATATGTTTTGTACGTTTGTGGATGTATCTTTCAGTGATCTCTTTTCGTAATCTCCTATTTTCAGTATGATGGGATTCTCGAATATTGTTGTACTGGAAAAGTATTTTTTATGTCTCTAAGTGAGTGTATTGTTTAATTGATGGCAGGTTTGAATTATCTATTAATTCCATACATGAGTTTTGGATAACTTTTAATTTCCTGTAAATAGAGTTGCAAGTATAGCTGAAGACAGAAGAGGAAGATGTTTATATTGGTCGTAATCTTTGCAGAATGATTAGATTGTCTGCTGATATATGGGTTCATTTTACTCTTAATTAATGTTATTAATTTTCCATTTTAAAATAAATGCTGATAGATAGTGAAAGAGCTTGCACAGTGCATTAGAAAACTTGCACCAAGGATAATACATATTCACAACGCGTCATCATCCCTTGTAATCTGCTGCGTCAGTCAATATCTGGTAGGGCAGTAAAGAAGTCAAGAAACCTTAGAGTACCATCGTGAGCCCAACGAGGGGGAATAACGACTGAGAGCACTCCAGAGTGCCGGGTTTAGTGTACTCACTGACCCCACCAGCCGCGGGGGTTGGGGAACAGTCGGTTGAGGGGGTCATGTTTGACTTTGAACGGTTATAGCCTCTGTGTGAGGGAAGGATTAAAGGATCGCTTAAATCGCTCAGACATAATGTGATTTAATTTTGGGAATTTCATACGTGTGATTTATTCAAAATAAAGTAAATGACATTTATAAATTCAATCGATTTTGTATGTAGTTAAACTTATTCGAATTCAGAAAAATAAATAAATGAATAATTAAAACACTTAAGGAGAGTAAGTAACACTGGGTTGGAGGTTCCTGGTCGAAAAATATTAGACGCCTATTAATGGGCCCTAGAAGCCGAATAAAAATAAAAATGAAATAGCATTACAAAAATTTATTTCATACCTCAAGCTTAAAAAACGATATCAACATGATTCTTGCCCTAAAATTTTTATTTTTGATAGCAAATCTAACGAAAAATATAGCCGCTTCAGAAATTATGATTTAGGTTAATTAAGTTCTAAAAAAAAATTATTTGATCTTCCAGAAAACTACTTTTATAGATTTCTTTTCGCAAAAAATTCCATACGATTCGAATTCAGCATCCTCAAAAACATTGAAAAACGTTTATTCAATTAAAAAAAAAATTTAATTTTTTCACCCTCTTCAAGAAGGATGAAATTTTAAACCGATTAAGGTGGTAACTTTTCTTTAAATTATCATTACTTTGTTATTGTTACCAGATAGGAAGATGAAACTAAAGACATTTTAAGCGCATCACTACATGTTTAGGGTAAAAAATATGAAATGATACGTTCAATCGTCTAACTGTAATTCATCTTTTTGTCAATAAAAAAAAAAAAAAAAATCTGCCTTTTGGTCTGGCTAATGTTGAAGGTTACGATTTTTTTTGATTTGACGCAATTTCGTATGTAAGGCATCTTTTAAATTCTGGATTAGAATCTGACGTATTTTTTTTAGTGAAAAAATCCAACATTTTAAAACGTTTTTTTTTTTTTTTTTTTTTTTAATGTCAATCCACAAACAGCCAGTGAATTTGATAAAATACTGAATTATCCGGCGTGAAAGGCATGAAGGAGGGCACTTAGCTTATTTTATATCATATTGTGGCACGTAGCTCTGGAGATCTCTCATCCTCAGTCTTCTCCGTGTGTTGTCTGGAATATGAGTAGTGGCAATGTCATTTTAGAGTGTGCATGTAATTTTAAATGAAGTCGTTTGTTGAGAGTCCGTATTTGTTGTTACAACGTTAAATAAAAAATAATAAAAATAACTCAGACAAAAAAAAAACTATTTTGTCAATCATAAGAAGATCTCTTATTGATACATATGAAAGCATTTATTAAACCCTGTAGCCGCACTCCAAAACATAGTGATGGTTGGTCCTGTAAGCCTTATCTATGTCAAAAGGATATTCTTCTTTCAAGCTTATCTAGAATCAATCTAGTTTACTTAATGAAAAAAGGGTCAGTCATCACGAGGGAGTGATTCTAAATAATAAAAATAACTGACCCAAACTAATGCAATGGATTATTGAAAACATTGACGGGGGGTTTTGGACCACTGGCTGATCAAGATTAGGATAAGCTTAAATGACTGGTGTTGAAACCTGTATTTTAAAAAACATCTATTCAAAGCTATCACGTGGTTTGCTATGGAATTGTTTAGAGTGACAACATTTTAAATAAAATTATCAAGAATTAATTTGAGGCAATGATTGTCAATGATATGCTCTATATTGAATATTATCGTGGTTCGTGATTTACTACAGATTAATTTATGGAATTCAAGCTAAAGAGAATTTCTTATGCCTAAAATAAAAAATAAAAAAGTATGTAACAAAATTAACTGTAAACACCACAAGAAAAGTAAAGCAAAATATTTATTTGGAATTTTTTGTATGGGAGAAAAGCATCAATATTATTTATAAAAAGCTTTTTTTTCCCTCTTTATTTCTGTACCTCGTCATATGTTGAAATTTATGAAGTCAGCGATCCATAGTTCTGGAGCTTTGTTACTTGTTTCTTATACTAGTTATGGAGTTGAAAGAGGACTACTGGCATCTCCTGCAATCCTATCTTTGATTCCTGTAAGTGGCTAGGTTCTGAGTTTCCAATACTGGATTTATACGTATTTTATTGTTGTATAATTATTTAATTTACAAGCATCCCCGTCCCGGCTTCGCCCGCTCTCATAAGTAAAGGTCTTAGATTATTTATGTAATAATCAAAGTTTTTATTTTTTTTATCGATGAAATTCTTGTTTTGAAGTATCCAATTGAGCATTATTTCTGCAATCACATTTTCACGCTTAGCAGTAATTTTTATTCTGGTTAAAACTATACTGTTTGACGATTACCTGGAGTTTATTCGTGTCATTTTACTGATCGAGTTTCCTAATTTCTATCGATTGATTAGTGATTATTTGTGTTAAAAATGAGTCGTGGATCTAAAATGCTTGACTTGTCGGATAAAAAGCCAGTTGAGAAGATAAACTGTAAGCAATTAGTTGATAAATCGTCGGGAATTATAATTATATTATTTTTTAATTATTTACTAGGAATTTGAAATTTTTACTTTTCCAGATTCTTGTTCGTGGCTGCTCGAGGCAATACAAAATAGATCTGGTATAGGTGTTCCGAAGAAATACAAAATTGAAAACAAAAAAATTGTAAAAAGTGTAATGTTCCAATTCACAATGAACATTCTAAATATACTTGTAATAATTGTATAGAAATAGAATAAAATGATCTAGATGATGAAAAAACACATTATTACGTAAGTAGTAAAAAATTTAATTTTTTTTTTTTTTTTTTTTTTTTTTTTTTTTTTTTTTTTTTTTTTTTTTTTTTTTTTTTTTTTTTTTTTTTTTTTTTTTTTTTTTTTTTTTTTTTTTTTTTTTTTTTTTTTTTTTTTTTTTTTTTTTTTTTTTTTTTTTTTTTACAATAAATCTTTGTTAAGTATGTAAAAATATATTTTTAATCCTTATGCTCCGTACTAAAATTATTGATACATTATGATGACATTATTTACCATTTATAACTACATATTTAGTAACATAAAACTGCATTTTTTATGAAAATCAAAGAAGTGAGGGAAATGCTCGGCTAGGGACCAACGCCGGGTTAAGAAACTCTTGTGGATAATGGACTGCATTATCAGTTCTTGCAACTAAAGGCCATAGTTTATATTTTCACACACAATAGAAAGCAAAAGATTGACGCTTTGATTTTGTAATAATTTGTATTTGGCAGAAATAATTTTATCGACTTTATCGACAAGTTGGATTTTAATTTCTAACCTTAAAATTTTGTAATAGTGTGATAAATAAATCTCATTTCTGTCACTTAAAATTGTATATTTAAATTACTTTTCTAGTAAACTTTACTATTTTATACCTTCCTAGAACTATGAATATAAATTAGTTAAGGTTTGGTTCAGATGGGTTCAATAGTTTTACTCAACATTTCGGTCGATTTTTAAATTTCACTAGGATCAACGCGTTGCACCTCATATTTATAGTTTTTTTTTATAACAATATAATTGAATTAAGCAAATTTTATTATCAGTTTCTAGCTCTATATAACACTTTATATTAGTAACCTCTCTAGAATGGAGTTCACCACCTATCGGTCAATTTTGAAATTTCACTGCGCACCACATATTTGTCATATTTTAACAACTATATAAAATTTGAAAATTTAACTATTAAGATGATGTGGTTAAAATTTGGTACAGATTGGTTCAGTAGTTTTAGCGGAAAAATGGTTTGTCCTTTTATATAATCGTATAAATTATTTATTTATTTTTCCTTCTTTAATGGTATTTGATCATTTATTCAGTTTTGTTGTAAATATGGGTAAAAAATAGACTCATCAACCCTATGTAATATTTTATAATCAGCGAAAAAGATATAAGTGTCTTATAAGTTTACGGTATATAAAATAGTGTTTTACTCTGAAAAACGGAACCCTCTAGATCTTTTGGAAAATTTGACAACAGTTTGCTTATTAGAATTTAATAGAGAATATTTATTGTAATATAACATTTGTATCTTGGTCCTACTGTTTCGGAGCTATATTATGCTAAATGAAAAAAAAACAAAACACGTATTTTCTCGCAACGTTGTTTATTTCGAATAATCATTAATTGATAATTTAATTTAATCATTATTTTAATAAATTTGATCCTTTTAATTATAAAATGTAAATTAAACAAAAGAATGAAAAGGTTGATAACGATTTTGAAATGTAATCGACAGTTGATTTGGATATAATATCATGACTGATGGTTTACGAAGTACAGCAGACAAATCTATTGGTAATGGATGGAAGTAGATTACAGAAATTCGTATCCATGATTTATTGTTTTTCGTATTCAAGAAGAATTTTTTTTTTTTTTGTTTTTTTAAAATATTAGTTATTTCTTTATATTAATATATTAATAATTTTAGACAATATGAAAATGATAAATGTATTCACTGATCGCACAGTATTTAAAAGGTCACGTAGTTTTTCTTTATAATAAAAGAATACATAAAGGAAAATAAGATCGTGGATTTGAATGAGTATAGAGCTTTACCGTGGCGGGTAAAAGCTTTTTATTTCAGGCCCTGTCTGGATACCCATGTTCTTCTGTGCGATAAGTTTTATATAGGATTCATTTTATGTAGATCTTCTTGGAGGGGAGAATTAGCATTATACGGACCAAATAAGAACTCCAGTCTATTTTAAAAAACACCTCCTAGTTTAACAATAAAAATATACTACCCAACTTTCTTCATCAGTGCATTAGTAGAAATGAAATCTAACTAAAATGTAAAAAACTAGCATCCCTCGTTGTCATAAGCAAAGAACTTAAAATAATTTAAGTAATTGAAGTTTTTTTGCCCATTAATTTTTCACTCATGGCAGTAATTGTTAACCAGGTTAAAATTACACTGATGAGGTGTTTGAAGATTACATAAAAGCATTATTAGACGTCCAATTTTTACTTTGAATTTAGCAGTTATTCATCCAGATGGACTGAATTATCAATGCTTACAACTAAAGTCCTAAAGATCAAACTTTTACAGGCAATATTAAAAAGCAAAGGATCGACATTTTGATTTAGTTATAATTTCTAGCCAGAAAAGTATATCAAAGTATGGCAATTTCTATCACTCAACATTATACATTTAAATTTTTATTATTCTAAATATTATTTTAGCTGAACGTTCCCAGAATTATAAAATGATGTAGTAAAAATTTGGTAAAGAGGGTTTATTAGTTTTGAACTGTATAATGGAATACTGTTAACCACATATCTGTCGATTTTCAAGTAGCAGAAGCATTTCAAGAGGAGGGCTTTTTCATAAAACACAAAGGTCTAACTGCACAAGACACTAGTAAGACAAGTTCTCACTAATACCTCCGAATTCTGGACAATACCCTGTTCGTGGGAACTCCTCTTAAAGTATATAATAATTTATGATGGACCTAGTGATCTCCTTGTCCATCTTGAGAATCCGCAATTGGAAAGCAGCGGCAACCAATAGAGAAGACTGGCAGACCAAACTCTAGGTGGCATTGACTCTGCAAGAGTTGTAGAGCTAATGATAATGATGGTTTTCAATTTTGTATTTTTTTTTTTTTAAATAAAATTAAAAAACAAATTGTTTAGTAGATTTACTAAGTGTAATATACTAAATAATTTCTCTCACGCTGGAAAAAAACAAAACAATTGGCCATGGATACGTCCATTTATAATCTACAGATTTCAGGGAGAAATCGAGTTTGAGGACGGATGATGTATAGTATATAAAGTAAAGAAATGAAATATAAAGATATAATCAACTATCTATTTACGTAAGACATTAGTAAAATTTCTGGTGATTCGCAATTGCATACAATGTATTATTTTTTCATTTAAACCAATGTATCTCCTAAACGGTAGATCCTAGCAGCACGTTTTGTATAAGAAAAAATATTTTCCATTAAATTTCTGTTCAAGAAACTGATAATTTTCAATCTGAGACACATCAATAGCTCTAAGTCAAGCCTCAACACATAACCCTGGAAACTCGCTGAGGGAAATTTTCTCCCACTCTGGTGGTAAAACCCTTTTAAAACCAATTTAGAAAAAAAAAATTTTGCAATTAATGTTTTGGAAATTAGTTGACCGCTTTATTATTTTTTTTTTTACCATATCCCAAAATCCTGAGAGCATGCCTTAACATGAAATAAATCCCGTTGACTGCAATGGCATATAGAAAATCGTATTTTTTTTTTTTTTAATTTTAGTTCCTAATATTTCATCATCTTACTTTTTTGTTTGGTGTTTTTTTTTTTCTTTGTTCTTGAGTTCTTTTATTGGTTTGAAATTAACAAAAAAACAAATATAGATTAAACTCATGTCAAAACAAAGCATGTACTTTTGTTTCAAAAACAAATGTTAAACTTTATTGACTGGAGGCTGGAACAGGTGTAAGTTTCAACCCCAACGCGAAGTATTTCGTAAGCAGCCTGAATAATGGACCAAGTACACAAAGTCCAGGATAGACCTCAAAGTTTATCCGAATAAACAACAAATACCTATCATGTTTCAATGGCTTTCCGGAACCCATTGAGTAGGGATCTCATTATTCGGCCCTTGAGGTTCAAGATAAACTTGAAAAATTTAATAAACAATTTTTACTACACAGTAGGTTTCATATTATAATTTCTACTGCTACTGATTTAATAGACACTTGTCTAATATTTTGTTTATTGGAAGAAATATTGTAATTTATTTTAATAAAAAATGTTTAGGTCTAGTTTAGGAATGTTTATTATAGACTTCACAACCTTTCTTTATTAAGGAAGAAAATACGTTTTTATAAAATTCAAATATTTCCTAATGTTACGATACTTTTGACGGGGAGTTTATGTTATAAATGCTGAAGTGGTGATAACGATTCGTTGACTGTAGCTTCTGTCGCTGATGGCATACGGAGCTTTAGAGGAAACCCTAACCGATCACTAACCTAGGCAGAAACCACCTATGAAGGCGTTGTTATATTGCTGAATTTCCTAAATAGTTAAGCATTATCGCCCAAATCGGGCAGTGTGATATTCGCATACCAATCTGAAAACAGGTCATAATTGCCTACGTCAAACAGTGGAAAATACTGCCCCCCCAATACTATAATTCTACTTGGTGTTATGCTTCATAGGATGTCTGAAATTCAATTTATACTTCATAATCTGAGAAAAATATCTTATCACATATATTATTTACTGCTTTCTCCCGCAATAGTATTTCACCACTTAACTATTCTCCAATCTGGATCAACATAGGTGGGACAAACCGCCTCTCCGACGGAACCTGATCATACCTTTTTTTTTCAGCTAATCATCCGGCTATATATTTATTTTTTTCTAAGCCGTTATAAATAATATATATATATATATATATATATATATATATATATATATATATATATATATATATATGGATAAATTTTCTTGACTGTTACTATTAAATGTTTAGTAAGGTTCTTGAGGTTCAGTCATAAAAAAAACAAAAACAACTATTTTGGCTACGTTTAGAGACTATGTTGTTCTCATAATCATGCCCTACACTAAAAAAAAACAGGTTACAATAAAATTATATAAGTTATACAGGTTATTTCAAAACATAAAGTTAGCTACAGGTAGGTAGGTTGATTGTTTTTAGACACTCAACTTCTATGGTCTTTAGTGTCAGCTACAGTGTTAGCTACAGTACAGGCAGGTATATAACAACATATGTAGGGTAATACAAATATATATAATTACAGAATATAGAGGAGTATGAAGCTACTTACAATGTTACTGGTGGATATGAATAGACTAACAATTCTAGTACACAACTAACCTAGGGGAGTGAGTTTAAACAGACAGTTAACAAGGGTTAGTGGGGAAAAACCCTATTTCTTAAAAATTAAGTTAAAAGGACTGTGTGGGTATTCCCAAGGATGCAGGTACAAAAATATTTCAGTGTAATATACTAATAAATGGAAGAATGGTTTGTATGATGTATATAAATGTAAATGTATATTATTGGTCTGAAACGTCGCCAAAATAGTTGTTTTTTTTTTATTTTATGACTGAACCTCAAGAACCTTACTAAACATATATATATAAAATATCTATTAAATATTAAAATATCGATTGTATCTTGATTCTACCTCTTTCACTGCACCAAAGGTGCATTTTAAGAGGATTCCGAGGAAAGCAGTGGTTTAGACAAAAAAATAATTTCGAATCGCTATTTTATTATTAACAAGGGTTTTAAGGTAAAGGGGAAGTTTTAAAAGTTTTAACTTATATCAAACTAAATAAGTTGGTTATTTTGGCCATATCTATGGTTTTTTCCTGCCACTGTTAATGCGTTAAATAAGGGGTTTGTCGAGTGTCGAAGGCTGTCAAAAAATTTGGCGTGTATCCATGAATAAAATCTATCCTTGTTCTCTGTAATGTATGCTGACCAACCTTTTCAGTACTCTATTTTGAAACTGTTGGATTATTTTTGCTATTATATGTGGGATCTTTCCTAACATTGGTACTCCATAAAGGAGAAATGCGTTAAATAAGGGGTTTGTCGAGTGTCGAAGGCTGTCAAAAAATTTGGCGTGAATCCATGAAATAAAATCTATCCTTGTTCTCTGTAATGTATGCTGACCATCCTTTTCAGTACTCTATTTTGAAACTGTTGGATTATTTTTGCTATTATATGTGGGATCTTTCCTAACATTCTTTCCTAACATAAAGGAGAAATACTTATATATTACACATACTTATATATCAAGAAGAAAAGTGCAATTGTAATTTGAAATAATAATTTAAACTGTCCACCTTTAACCGGACTCGAAATCGGATCCGGGGGCGTGGCTCTATCTAAGTTATTATTAAAAAAACATTTTTGGTAGTAAGATTTAAAGAATCAAGTTTTCAGTTGCAATAAAGTTTTGCAGTAATTTACTTTTTACTAAATAATAATAACTTAAAATAAGTCAGGCTATGTTATTACAAATACGATTATTCTTATTGGTAATTATTGTATTTCGTATAATATATAACAATTTACCATAAGATCTCCGTTAAGGGTTTGAGGGGATGGTTACTTTTTGCTTATCCCAAGCGTACATTTTTTTTGCTCAGCAGGTTTAACGAGGCGATTTCAAGCACTTAGTTTTTTTTCTGAGACATTTAATTAATATATTTTAAGAGGTAAATTATCGTCTACCTAAAAATGAGTAAAAATGAATTTATTCAATCAATGTTAGAAAATATAAGAATCGTATTATATCAGGAATTAATGAGCGGAATCCTTTTTTTAAACATTAAATTATATAGGTAACCTTAACATCATAATTGTACTATAAATTTGAATGAATTCTGTAATATTTTTTCTGTTTCTAACAATCATTTAACAAATTATTATGATGCAGGAAAAATTTTTTCTGAATGTTTCAAAAATATCTGGTTTCATGATACTATAATTTTTTTTTTTTTTTTTTTTTTTTTTTTTTTTTTTTTTATGTTCGGCTTTTCCATGACACAGCTCCTGTCCAGATTGCCATTGTGTAGGAATGTAGATTCCAAAAATCCAAAACTTAGGCAGAGGTCCAAGTAAAGAGGTCCAAGCAGCTGTGTAAAAGAATTTTTTTTTTTTTTTTGGAATATAAATATTGCTTATGTTTGTAGAGCTTGGAAGAGAATATATTGAAAAATTTAATTTTTTCTGATAACAATTATTATCCTTAAATGGTTTTGGTTAAGTTAGATTTGCAACACTAAATAAGATTTCAATCTTCGAAATGCTTTAGGATTTATGCTTAGAATGCACGATAAGAGATGAGCTTATCCTTGCTATTCGTGTGTACTTACTTTATGTTTATATCAGCAATAAAGGCTACACATACAATGCCATTGAAAATCTAGTTAAGCTATTGCTAGCTATAATCCTATTTCATATCCATACCACAAATATAATAATAATTTTTTTTTATGTCTATTTCAGGCGGTTACGGAAAGCTAAACTTCTAATTACTTAAGATTATAAGTATCGTGCATGCACGTCTATGCACCACTTGCATTACCTCTGTTTCTGCCACGACGGCTATAATTAGTATGCCATTTTAATAGGATAAACAAGAAGAAGGCCAATTATCTAATTAAATAGAGTGCACTTTTTTGCATCTAGCAATTAGCATCAATGTCACAGTGCAGTTGAATGCATACGGAAACTCTTATACATTATGCAGTTAATATATACGAAAACCGTCCATAATATCTAATTGGATCCACTGTTTAATGAACATTGTTCATAGTTTTTAAGGATATTTCTATTTATTTTCTTTATTAGTCAATATATTAAGAGGTGTAAATCCATTATGTAAGAAGTAAATCTAACGACATTTTTTTTTTTTTTTTTTTTTTTTGCTTGTTTATTTTTCTTTTTATATTTACTTTTTAATATTATTTAATTAGTTATATTTTTAAAATAATCCATAAATATTTTTTTATTATCTAGTAAAAACATATTTTGGGAGGCGCGGTAGCTCAGTGGTAAGGCGCTTGACTACCATGCTCCCGGGCCCGAGTTCGAGTCCGACTGAAGGCAGAATATTTATATTCTGTTAATTCAGTCGTGAATCGAATTCGAGGGTCGGGAGACCCTCCTGGGGCCCACCCAGCCTCTTAAAAAGTGGGTACCCTTAAGTGGGGAAAAACCTGACGGTTGAGCGTGAATTCTGGCCAAACCACCTCCTTTCACAACCGTTGGCTTAGAAACAGTACAGCCTACCTAAGTACTGAACCCGAGACCCTTCATGGGTTGTAAAGTGGTACAGGTTTTAAAACATATTTAAGGTTTTCGCAATGTTAATTTTTTGTTTTTAATTGGAAAAAATAGTCCTAATATTTTTTTTTTTACGTATGGGCACAACATTAGGTCATTTTAGTTAGTCTGATCCTTAAAATAACGATTTTTTTTTTTTTTTTTAAATAAAAGCTCAGTATGCGTTTACGAATGTCACTCAATATTTTAATATTGTTTCATTTCCTGCTTACCTCTAAGCCAATATTGTCCATCTGAGAATTTCGGACCAAGAATTTTCCTTATGATTTTACATTCTTTTTTCCTCACGTTCTGTTTTCTTATTTAGCATAATTGTTTCTGAACCGTAGAGATTTTTATTTCTAATTTTACAAATATTTTTAAATTTAGTGTATGTTACCTAGCAGAATAATTTGAATTAATTCAATTTGTTTATTAAAACATCACCCAACAGCAAACCACAATAAAACAAAATAAATTAGCATGAAACTTGGTATTAGAGATTAATTCTTCATCAACGGCTGTGACTTAATGGATACTTTATAATGGTCAAACAATGAAGGAGGAAAAGATTCAAGCTTTAAATTAGACTCTGAGTAAGTAGCAACCATAAAAGACTTTATTAGTAAAGAAAGTTAAATTGAGTTCTAAATCTTTCACGCTTAAAAGACTGTTTTGAGCCAAAGAGTATGTATATAATTTTATATTTAAGTTATTAATACGTTTCTTTAAAGAATACATATTTAAAAATAAATACATCGAGATATAGTCAGGAAATTTTTAATTAAAAAGTTCTTCATTGAGAAGCATTACAATCTTCCTCAAGAAGAACAATAAGTAATATGGATGAGTTTTATGGGTCCATTCTCACAATATATGCAATGAGAATAAATAAATGAAAAGATAAAATAAATAAATAAATAAGTAATCTCATAATACAAAATATAATAAATAAAATCAGAAAAAAATAAACAAAGAATCTCAAACTATACAACAAATAGAGTGAAAAGAATACAACAATATAGAGCCCTCAAATAAATGGAAGATTTCATGTTTTCATTAATTCACTTCTATAAATAATAAACTGCTTGCGTTTAACGGACCCTTTCTTCTTATGTCTTTATTTATCATCATTCAAACAAAAATAAACATTAACCTCTGTAGTATGTCACTGCTTTCATATAATCTGGTTTGTACTATGATGTGAAAGAGGCATTTTTGCCTAATTTCGTTTTTGGGTTAAACCTCGGTCAAACAACCACCAAAAACATAAAATAAGTCTGGGGATAGTGGCGGTTTGACTGAGTGAACCGTTCAACAACGGTTTAAACATTTTTGGGAGAAATATTCATGAAGACCAGGAATGACCCCCTTGATGAAGATGTTGTAAGAGCTATTGCCGAAGTAATAGCCAGAACAACTGTGTTTGAGAGCTTATAAAGAATTTCAGTCAGCATTTCGACCGTCACTGACTAATTCAAGGAAATCGGACATGTAAAAAAGCTGGCTGCAATGTACTACGGTAGACATCATTAAAATTGCTTTGGCTTGATCATTATGCCCACCTCCTCCAGCACATTATCCTGACCTTTCGCCAACCGACTACCATTTTTTTGACCCCAGTTTTTTCAGAGCTGAAAAAAATTCATAATCAAAATTCTAAAAATGTGTTTTTAGAATTTGCATATTCCAAAGACCCAAACTTTTATTCACAGGACCTTGAAAAGTTATTTACTAATTTGCAGAATTGAGAATAATGGAAAGTATAATGATTATTAAAAAGTATTTCATATAATTTATTTTATTTTTTATTATATATTATATTTTTAAAAGACAACCTACCTTTATTTCCGGACATCATAGATAAATTATAATTTCTGTAGCTGTATAAAATTCTGGCATGGCCCGTCGTGGCTTCACCTGCTATCATAAGTAAATAACTTTAAGACCTTACATCATTTTAACTAATAGTTTTAGGTTAAAAATTGCACTGATTAGGTGTTAGAAGATTACGTAAAGCATAATTAGACATCTAAATTTAAATTGTAATGTATGAGTTGGGAGGTCAGGTGGACAGACTCTTGAGAAATCCTTGCGGATAATGGACTGCACCATCAGTGCTTACAGCTAAAGCCCCATGAATCATATTTTAACACAAAATACTAAAAAGCAATGAATCAAAGTTTTGGAAATAATTTTATTTAGTAGAAATAATTTTATAGATTTAAAATTAAATCTTGTTTTTATTATTGTAAATTTTATTATTGCTAAACCTTCCAAGAACTATAAAGATGATGTAAATCAAATTTTCGACTTTACAACTTCACTAGGATCCCCATATCGCTCAACATATTTAAATTATTTATAATACATAATTTAATTAACGCAAGGGCTAGTAGATGTGCTCTACTAGTAGATGTGCTCGAACCCCCGGTCTCCTGAGTTCATTAAACAGCACATTTACACACAACAGAACAGTACACTATACACATATACCGACACCAAGGAAAATACACCCAAGGATCACCTCTCCTGCGAAGACTCAATGCCGGGAGTATAGCCGACAACCAGTTGTCCCGAGGTAACGGGGCCTCTTTTGCTGGGCTAATCACCCGTAAGGGAGTACCATTGATTCAAAGTAATTCTGCGAACAGCCTCAGATATGGACAGTCTTTTCGGGGGGGGGGGGGGGGGGGGGGGAAACGACCTGGCATGTTGAAGGATATCAGATTTGGTACCTGGAATGTGTGCTCTCTATATGGCAAGAAGTGGAGATTGTGGAGGAAATGATTATGCGATTATGCGAAATTCGAAAAAAGAAGGGCTCTGGAGAAATGCTGCTTGATAAAGGACATACCCTGCTCTATTCAAGAATCCCTCAGAGAAACAGAGCAAAGGAAGGAGTCGGATTGATTTTTAGGGATGAGCTTTCTTCAGGAAAGTTCAGGATTGGGAACCGATTAACTCTAGGATAATATCTGTCAATGTTATTCTTCCAGTGGGAATGGTTACAGTGGTCCAGGTCTATGCACCAACTGAGGGCACATGTGTGATGGAAGTGGAAAAAACAATTCTATAATGACCTCATCCGTGTAATTGAAAAAAGTAGGAACAGAAATGTCATAGTCATGGGAGATCTTAATGCAAGAACTGGAAGAGACCATGGAAGAGCCCATGGTTGTATGGGCCCCCATGGAGGCGACGAGAATACTGAACGGTAACGGGAAAGCGCCTACTGGAGTTCTGCATCGACAATGATCTTATCATTAGCAATTCTTTATATCCACATAAACTGGTACGATAAAATAACATTCTCGGCACTGAAAAAGAAATGCAAATAGTGTAATAGATTACTTTCTATACACGAAGGAAAATAAGAAGATACTTCCCAGATATTCACAGATATAAGGTTAATACGAGGGGCTGAAATCGGTAGTGACCACATGCTCTTGATTGCCGATACCAGAATCCATCTGTGAAGAGCCTAAGCCAAAGTATATGAAAAAGTATTGAGATCCAACAGCTTGCAAGATCTCCGAAAAACTGGAAATGGACTACGAAAACGAGCTAAGGATTCGGCTGCAAGAGCTAAACCTTGATAAGCACCTAGATGACCTTTGGATAGACTTGAAAAGTGCCATATTGGAGTCAGCGGCTAAAGTATGTGGTGTAAGAAAGTATCATCCAAAAATAAACGTTCAGACTGGTGGAGTGAAGAGCTAAAGGCATCATAAGGGAGAATAAGACAAAATGGAAAAGTGATTTGTACGGAGAGAAAGCCCTCAAAAAATTATGAGCTATATAAGGTGGCAAGATATAAGGATAAAGTGGCTTGTGAGGGAAGCTAATGAGGGGGGGGAAAGCGGAAAGTGGGGGCAAAACAAGGGAGGAATTTGGCCGATGTCTGGATAATGATCACAGAGAGACCATCAAGCTCTTCTGGCGCGAAAAAATCAAAAACTCTTAGAGGCAAGAAAGCCAAAAGAAAATAAGAAGCATTAAGAATGAGAGGGGGGGGGGAGAGATAGTGTCTGAGAGGACACGGTAACACTCAGGGGGCAAACCGATCGAGGAGGGAAGAGACCACGATCGAGAGGGGAACGGAAGAGGTTGAGGAGGCTATTGCGAAGATGAAGGGGATTGGGAAAAGCAGGGGCTGGCCGCGGATAACATAGTCCCAGAATTCATTAAAATATGGAGGGTCCTTAAAATTAGTGGAGAAGCTCTACAATGTTTCTTTCAAAAGGTATGGGAGAGGAAAGAATCCCTGCCAGTCACTGGGAAACCTATAATCATTAAGGCTATATAATGTTATAATCCCATCCACAAGAAAGGAATCCAGAGTGTGTGCTCCAACTACAGACCTATTTGCTTGTCTTCCGTGTTTATAAAGTAATATACATCTATTCTAGAGAGCCGGTTAAGACCACTGGTAGAACCTGACCTGCAGAAGAGCAAAGTGCTTTTTTAGGCCCAACCGGGCTAACTCAAGACCAGATCTTTGCCCGAAAATGTGATTGAGAAGTCTTGGGACCGCGACCGAAAACATCTATCTGGCATTTTTGGATCTCAAGGCAGCGTTCGACTCGGTCCCCCGGAATGAAATTTGGGAGTCATTGAAGGCCAAAAGAATATACCCAATAAAAAGCTCTTCTGAAGGCTATAAAATCAACTTACCAAAGGCAAAGGTGTTGTAGCCGCCCTAAAAAGGCCAGGAATTCAGGTGCGTTTTGGACCTGGAGAAGTAGAAGTGAAACATGGAGGACTATCTGAGCCCCCCCTCCTCTTATGGGTATATTGTCTATAGGGATGGGCATTCGCCTATTATATTTGCAAGAGGACGTACAAGCAGCAAGAATGGCATTGGGCCAATGGAACTACATCCTGTTGTTATAATTTCTCCTTTATGGCAGGACGACATAGTGGCTTATAGCCGACAGTCCAGAACGACTTCAACAGGCAGGTGCCAGAGTGGGATGAAGAAACTGAAGAGAAAGGGTATGAATATTTAATATCCAAAAAAAAAGCAAAGTTCTTCAAGTCGGTCTTAGAACCCCAGAAGATGTACAAGATTATCTGATAATGCAAGAAGTGATGGAGGGTGGTAACTTGAATTCACATAAACCTCGGTACAGTAATCCGGTTATTCTGGTAAATAAGAGTTCAGAAAGAGTCGGTAAAGACAGAATTTCTAAAGGAAAACTTCTTGTATACTACCAGATTGCAATTCTGTAACTTGGGATAAAAGAGATCGGTAGGAGGAAAAAAGATTCACAAAGACTACCACCTAGTCAAGTATGTTTTCTTACCAGTACTTCTCTACGGAGCCGAAGATTGGTTGTGAATGAGAGGCTGCCAAAAGAAACCGTGTTAATATTAAGCACCGCGGCTGAAATGAAAGAAACCCATTCGTTTAGGAGGAAAATTGCAGGGGAAGACATTGGAGGGACACGGACGAGACTGTGTCCGGAACGACAGGGATTCGGGAGAGGGAGGACCTGGAAAATTTTGGTCCGGTAAGGGAGACTACAGGAGAAAAGACAGATTGAGTGTGGCTTACGGAACCATGTCTGCCGTTTTATGGACAACCACAGAGGACCCCATAAAAGTCTTTATGGGAGGATGAAGCCGATGGGAAACAAAAAAAAAAGACCAAGAGGAGGGCCCATGAAGCATAAATAGCACTCGAAATATATAAATCTTTGGGACTGACCTGAAGCGTGTCTTCTTCACATGGAGCCCAAACAGCTGATCCCTTTGGCTATTAATGAGTCATACTAGAATAATATTAATAAGAACAAGAATATTAATATTAATAATAATTAAATTGTTAATATCATTATAACTATAATCTATAATAACAGTATTAATACTTAATATTTAATATTAAGTAATATATATTTGCATCAAGATGGCGGTAAGTGAATATAAGCTTGAAAATGCTCTTCAAACATTATTTGAAATACCTGAGGTTGAGGCACTTGGAAAGGATCTCAAAGAGAAGCTGACTGCGGCTATTGTCATATTTGATGAAATCCGTGAGTACCTTCAAAATACTTCCTTTCCAAACAAGAATAGTGAAGTTGGTGATCAGTCTAACCTAGATCTAAATTATTCATATTCGGAAGTTCTTTCTAACCGAATGAAAAGAAAACCAAAACTGAAATCGTACAAGTTTATGTTAAAACCAACTCAAATAAAAATCCTGAAGATATTAAAAAGGCTTTTAAAACTGTTATAAAGCCAAAAGATCTCAAGATAGGCATTGACAGGTTAACCACGAGGAAAGATACGGTTATAGTCGAGGTAAATTCTGAAACCGAAAAAAAAACGTATTAGTGGAAAAATTAAAAACTGAAAAAGATTTCACTGTAACTGAGCAACGAAGAAGAAAACCTAAAATCATATTTAAAGATATTGATGAAGATGTGAACTTGGAAAATATAATTGAAGAAACAACCGAGCCAGTGCTGTAATTGAAACTGACGCTTTCACGAGGACGAAGCTACTCTGCAAC
>RCWM02001105.1:0-108001 GCA_003667255.2 Euschistus heros
TGCCTCTGGGATCTCCTTCCTGGAAGCGACGCCCACGCTGGACATACACAACAGAGGTGGCCGAAAGTTCTCCAACAACTTTGGCTAAAAGCATTAAACTAAATCCTCTTGAGTGTGGCATTTCATGAACAAGATTCTGAATAAATAAATTAATATTGTCCGTTATACACGATTTCCTGTAATTTCAATAATGTTTGTGTATACATACAGGGTGATGGGTGAATGAGTAAAACTAGACCAAAAATGATGGAAAATCTATTCCACATCGTTGAATATAAATACGATAATTCCAAAATTTTTTGGATTAAACCACGTTTTTTGCTATAAAAGCCGTAATAACTGACTTTTTTTTTTTTTGTCCACATCGTCTATTATTTTTTTTTATTGAAAACAATTTTTTTTTCCTTATTTATTTTTTCCAAAGCTTATTTTGAATTCTTAACCATAAGATATAATTTGTTTTTCGTGTAATATCTTATAACATGTAATATTACTTTTTATATAGTATTTTTTTTTTTTTTTTTTTTTTCATTTATTGATATTTACAACTGAACAAAAACATACACATCAAGTAAATGTGTTGATAGTGAATAAAATAGCATGTGAAGAACTACTCAATAGTAGCACTTCAATTAAAATCTACACTAATAGGTCTCTAGGTCATCTTCTTTTCAAACGCCTCGAAGGATTATCGGGAATGGAGTGGGAAGCAAGTTGAGAGACTAGTGAATTAGAGTGGTTATGAAGCTTACTATGGAAGGATACCTATCTGGTCTGGGCTAAATCAGCAACATAAGGAACATTAAGGTCTTTATGGATAAGTTTATTGTTGCCAAAGTAAGGAGCATTGAGGATTTTTAGAAGGATTTTGGATTGCAAGGATTGGATACGAGATGAATTTGATGGTTTAGTGGAGCCCCAAAGCACAACTCCGTACGTCCAAATAGGTCTAATCACAGTCATATAAATGAGTCTTTTGTAATTAATTGGGAGCTTTGATCTTTTGTCTAGTAAATGTTGAAGTAGTCTGTAAAGAGGGTCCGTTTCTTGTCGTTTTAGACTTGCATGTGGATTCCTTCCATGAGAGACATTTCTCCAAATGGAGTCCCAGGTAGCGGATTTGTTTAACAGGGATTAGTGGAACATCATTAAAGGATACTGTAGGACAGGATGTCGGAGGGTAAAGGTTATTTGATGGGATTTATTTAATTTTAACAATAGATAATTTCCAGGAGTCAGGAAAATATGTAGTACGTAGCACAGCATTATATATGTATCTTAAGAATAGGATGGCTTTCCGAGGAAGAAGTTTTAGGATATAGGATGTAATTAGGTCGTGCCCAGGGGCTTTATTTGATGTAATCGGTGGATTATGTTTGATATCTCGGAAGGATGAAATGCTTTAGGAAGAGGAGACAGTTGGAGTGGAATATTTAGTTCTGCTTCAATACATTCAGGGTGATTAGGATTGAAGATGTCAGGATGTGGGCTAAATGATGTAAAGAGGTGTTGACCTAAATATTGTAATTAAATTTCTTTTAAATTTTTATTTTTTTCTTGTTTGTATTATAGCCTTAATTATATATACGGCAGTTAGTTAGCCATTTTATTGTTCGTTAAAATTATACTTAAGGGGCAATGGCCTTAGAAGAAAATTTATTTTCATTATATAAATAAAAGATATGATAATCGCTAAACCCTTGAGTGGTCACGTACAGCTCAGTTACAAGAAAGGTCGCGCGGATGACAATAGTCATCCACTTAAGTTTTCTGGTATTTTAGCAATAGGCACTTTTTTTAGTCCCTTTATTTTCAAAAATACTTTACAAAGGATAAGAAAAATAAATTATTTACACAAAATAATGAAATATAAAGAAAGTACGTAGATCGTTATAAACACATACCAAGTTGAAAATAATAATTACGGGGAAGGTCGCGTGGTTGACGAATGAAATAATTCACTCAAATAGCACAGTACTTCAATAATATCAGTTGAGGAAATTCAATGTAACTATAATAAACTCCCATTGTATTAATTTTGCTAATGTTGACAAAAAAAAAAAAAAAAAAAAAAAAAAAATACAAAACTAAAAATAAGTAATTGAAAGGTCACGTATAAGACAATAATTGTCTTGTACGTGACGTTTCAATTACTAATTTCCATTTGTTTGGTTGGCTAACAATAATTGTTAGCCAATCAAACAAATGGAAATTACAGGTCGGGAATATCAAATCACATCTAACAGCAGTTCTGAGACTATCCCCTAGCCTCCCTTTGCAGATTCTAGGCTCGTCATATTCATTCATGTTAAAACAAATGCACAGTAAATACACAGTAGTAATGTTAAGAGCAGTGGAAGACTATTGTCATTTAGAGTTATTTTATTGTATTTTCAAAATAACCTCCGTTGTTTGGAATACAGCTTCTTTGCTCTGTTTCCCACAGTCCCAACGTCATATCTAACGTCAGGCGCTGCTGTAATTTGGCTCTAGAAAATAACCAGCATTGATGTTTTGCAAACAAGGATTCTGAAGGTCGGAGGCAAATTACGGTAGCATCTGACAGTAGATAATTAAAGATAATTTGGTTAAATGTTGAAAAATATTTGATCTAATGGAGATATTGCAGCTATTATGGCAAAACACGTGTTTTCATAAGTATATATATATACATACCGAGCAGCTGATCGGGACGACTGGAGGAGGGCTGTGGAGCAGGCCAAGGACAGCTTCATGCGTCTGTCGCGCCAATAAATAATAAATAATAATATATATGTTTTATAAAACGCAAATGAAAATTACCAAGTATATATTCTTCCTCATTGGGGACGGGTTTTTAAACTCTAAAACATGCAAAAATCCTTTTTATAGCATCCCTGAAACCACCATAAGTGACCTGGAAGAAGCTAAAAGGTATATATATATATATATATATATATATATATATATATATATATATATATATATATATATCAACATACATCAACAGACTCGCATCTCGGAGAAGCTGGATCAGTGACATAGCCTGAAAACTCAATACGGAAAAATAAAGTTGTAAAAAATATTGTTCTTTTCTGATCACTACCCCGTTCTCAATTATAATGAATAATTTTTAAAACGATTTGGGATAACAATAGCAATAGAAAGAACGAACAATTAAATTTAATCACCGATTACTTCATTTTATTCTAAGTTTGTGACGTTTTTATTCTAACTTAATTGTTGTTTACATTTTCATTATTTCCAATTCAGTACACGTGCTACCAGTGGTTAGTTGCTTTACAAGCAATAGCTATGTTATTACGTACGTAATTATCACATTTGCTGGATGCATGTTCTTTTTTTTTCTTATGCGCTGTCGCAAGTTTGAATAAATAAATAATTCAATATAAATGGATTGTACTCTAACTTTAGTGAAGAAAGGGACTGTTGTATGTATCAGGGATGTAACATAGATTTTAGATTAAAAAAAATCATTAAGGTTGATTGAATTGTGACCAAGTTCTGGAATCAGGTCATAAATATGACCTGTATAACGTGTTTATATCCGGATTTGAGTGATCAATGCAAAGCAACTTTCGATTTATTGCTTTGGAAATGAATTAATAGTTGACTAAAAATGAACGCAATTAAAAATAAAATGCTCTTTTTTTTGTATTTTTCAACCGACTTCAAAAAAGAGGAGGTTCTTAACTCGTCTGTATTTTATTTTTATTATTTTTTTTTTTGTGTATGTTACGCGATTACTCCGTCAATTCTGAATCAATTTTGATGATTCTTTTTTTATATCGATAGGGCATACTTCAGAGGTAGTCCCATAAAAAATATTTTGAAATCAACTCAGCACTTTTTAAAAAAAATCAAAAAAACAGTTAATAAAAATTACTGTTTTATAACCTTAAATTTTAAACATATTTATGATTATGATTATCTAAAATCTCCATGGTAAGTAAATTTAAATTATTAACAAAAATAATTTACATATACAGTCAACTCTCGATGTGTTGTACTTCGATAATCTGAATTCTTAAATAAGTCGTTTGAATCTGCGGTCGGAAGTACATTACACTTAAATTTCACCTCAATGAGACGATTTCAGCCAAAGTACGTGAAAATCGTGTCGAAAATAAGTAGAAATAAAAATAGGGTTCAAAAGAGAGAACTTCTAGGGCCACCTCTATGAAATGAACTATTAGAAGTCCGCCTCTATAACTCGAACTCAAATTAAAAGAATTTCATGTGTAATTTATATTCCGGTTTCCCGTCATTATTTATCTTTCCAGTTCATAATTACATCAGTCACTTATTATTAGTTATTCACTCGAGTGAATAATTTTACAGTGGGTAATTCTTTCAATTAACGAAAAGTTAAAATTGATTTGCAAAGTGGTCATAAAGTCATTATTTTAGATTCATCTTTACAATTTGTTATTTACTCTAGGAATTGAAAAAAAAAATTTTTTTGAACAATTATTGAACCACAAGTAAGATCTTGATAATAACAAAAAATGAATTCTACAATACTGAATAAACAATTTATGTAACCTAATATATTTTTTTAAGTCACAGTTTTGGCTTTGTATCATCACTTAAATAAATTAAAGGTTGCAACACAAAAAGAAAACTGAAATTTGTATACCTTTTTTATTGTCTGTTAGTTGAGGTTTATGGGCAAAAAACATCATTGCCTGTGCAGATTTATAGATAAGTTTACTTTCATGTAAAATAGAGTCTTTATGGGTGCCGCGAACAGAGGAAAAAGTTATTTAACAAACAACACCACACGCATTTAAAAACAAACAAATGAAACTCTGAACTACATGGGAAACATATTGTTCAATGCTAAGAAAACAAGAATCAAAGTTATCTTCTTTAAAAAATCGCTATGTGAGGGAAAAAGAATTACGAATGAAACGATTCAGACACTTGATTCGACACAAAATTGGGGCAACTTACAAAGCAAATTTGTTGTAAGTTAGGTTCCCCTCAGTTTGGCTGGAAGCTTCTGCAATGTTGTCAACCTGAAATATAATGGAATGGATATTGGTTATGGTTAGACGGGATTTTTCAAAAAATGTGAGCGAAATAGATTGACCCCATGAGACACAGGCATTAGAAGTTATTCTTCTTATTATAAGCAATTAGTCTCAGTTTCAATTATAAAATTCAATATATTGCAACTTGCTAGAGGTACTATTAAAAAAAAAAAGAGTTAATAATTGCAGAAATGGAGAACTAATTCACCTTTAAATTTACCAACTCATATTATGGGGCTGATGAGTAAAATATAATGTGAACTTTTGGATTCAAATTTAACCATGAAAAAAAAAATCAATAACCATGGAAAACTACTTTACGTTTAAAAGGTAAATACCTTGCAGCTACTTGTTACAGTGGGGTTGCAAGAAATTCCATGTACAAACCACAATCACTTCGGGTCACAAATTCGTATGTAATGGGAGAATAACCCTAATCATTTCATATTTATATATTATTTTTTAATCCGTTTGAAAACAGCTAAATTAAACACACACATATATATATATATATATATATATATATATATACTATATATATATATTATATGTAAATAGACTATACTGATATTCTAATTTGGCTTATCATTTGTTTCGATCACTATACCAGTGCGTGTGGCAGGTTATTCCTGCAGAGGTTAGAAGACTGGATAGTTAGTTTATGACTTTCTTGTCTGAGTTTAAATACTTGTAATTTAATTATTCTTTACAAGTACGCTTAGCTAATTATGTTTGATAATTATTCCATGAGATTTATCTTAGTTTATTGTTAATTCTTTACAGAATAATGAAATCTGTTTTTAAACCAAGAATTCATTTGAAAACCAACTTACATATATATATGTGAATATGTAATATAAAAAAAGAAAAAAGTTCTGTTTCGCTAGTTCGGCTACTAGAATGTTCGGATTAGCGATATTCCACTGCACTGTTCTGAGAGGATACTGTCTAACCTAAATAACTTCTCCTTCTAAACTGTGCGTGGGAACTCAGCCTGAGCTAATGCTTCCTGAATAATGAATTCTTACTTCTTTACGCTTGGAGTATTCAATTATTAAGTCGAGTAATCCGGTTCTAGCTTAACCTTTAGTACCCATCGTACCCAGAGGCATTGATTACTAACCCAGAAGGAACCTTATTAGAGCTGTAGGATCAGCTATTTATAGAGAAGGGCCGATTATGACTTTGGCCAATTCGTCACTCGCCGACTAGTTGGCTGGCAAAAAAGGCCGATTAGTCGGCCGACTAATCTGCCAAGCCTAATATTGCTTCCGTTGTAATTCGGATGACATCGGCTATGTTCGAGGTGCTTGCTTTATAGCCGTATCACAGTGCTTCGAACATAAAGTGAGGGTGGACAAAATTGGAAAACCCTCAAAATCTTATAGAAAATAACAGGCTAAACCATAAAGTTCCTATGAACATGGGTCTGTAAATGCGCGTATAAAAAGTTATGGCAAGACAATAGTAAAAAAAAAAAAAATGTTTTTCCTGTTAGCAAAATGAAATTTTTGGTGCAAGTTTTTAATACTAGAGTAATGAAAAAGATAAGTGGTAAATATTTATTTTATTTTTTGGAATTAAAGTAAAATGCTTATTTTTTCTAATATTTTTTTATTTCAAAAGTAACCACCTACTCAGATCAGCCCATGCTACCATTATATTATTGCTCAGATTAGAGGTGATATTGGTCATCATCAGATTGACGGTTTTCATTGTTCGCCTTATTTGGGGTAGCCCCTCAAATGAAACACATATACATGGCGTTTGTTCCAGATAAATTGTTGGTAACACTACCATCCATCATTTTGAACATTCCAAAACAATTGCAATTGAAGTTCCTATTAAAGTCAAGAGGCATATCCCGGACGAAATAGGTTTCGACTCCTGTCCTGACCTCATTCAATTTTTAATTGAATTTGAAGCAAAATTACCGACTAATTGCAAATATTTCTTTTCCCATTTGGTGTCTGGATTCTTCTACGTCCTTAAACAAACGTAGTTTATCAGTGACTACAGCTATCTGATATGATTTTTTTGGGGAAAAAAAATCATGGTGACGCTTTCTAAACAAAAAAATAATTAAACAGTCCAGGTGCAGTTGAAATTCATGGCAAATCAAAGCATACATACAAAGCAAAAAGATAGCAAAAACTAAAAAAAGGATATTTAAAGAATATTTTTAAAAGCCTTTTCAAAGTTTTAATAATTTTGAAATTGGTCAAAAAAATTTTCCACGCATGCAACGGATATAATAAGTGCTCTGCTTACCAATTAAAGTAGTATATTTTAAAATAGTTACCTTGGCCTGTATATTGCATGGTTGACAATGATTATTGTTTCTCCAATGAGATGTGAATGGAACGATATAAATCGCGAAACGTAAATACTCCTGAAGATTTTCGGTAGTGTTGACTACTAAACATGCTAAACAGTTGTCGAAGGTATATTTAAGAATACCAAAAGGTAAACAGCTCCATAAAAAATACTTTTTTATTTTAGTCCATTGAGGAAGCACTGAGCGTCTGCACGTGGCAATGTTGTTTTTCATCTACTTCTTTACAAACGGCCCGGGGTATAATGTAGTGTTTTTTTTTTTAGAAAAGCAAAGTAATATTCAGCTTAGATAATTAATTGTGAAATTTCGAATTAAACTATGCCGAAGAAGACATCGTGTTTATGAACTTTCTTTGAAAAATCGGTATTATACAAGTATATATTCAAAACACAAAAATATTACAATACCATTGTACATAAACATGTATGAAAATTACTAAAATAGCAGTTTCCTTTTTGTGCTCCCACCTTTATATAACATTTCTATTAAAAATTATTATTTATTATTTATTACACATAACAAAAACTTTGATTAAAAAACAGAAGTTATCGAGTTTTTTTCTTTATATCATATTCTTTCTTAAAGTTTGATCATTGAATACAAAAATAGAGTTTCTATTCTCAGAATAAATGACAAACTGTAAAGATGAAATTTTAATCGATAAAGGCCATGATTTCATTTCAATCAATCATTTCAGTATTTTTAACCATACGAGTATAAATAAATGAAATGGCCGGCTACAAAAGTCGCTGACTACAAACGCAGTCAACTAGTCGGTCCATCTTTAGTTGTTTACTAAAGTGTGGCAGATGGGATAACGTCTTGCAGAGCACGGAACCGGGAGTTCCAAACGCCAATACGCGACTAGAATAAACTATTAGAGACCACCAAGGATTGAATGTAACCAAGATCGCTATTTCTATGATAAATTTTATTTATTTGTATTATTGTATTTACTTTTCACTCACGTATACTTTATCGCACCTTTCAAGTGGAAGGATTTCTATTCCCCTCTTTTAACACTTGGAATTAGTTCAAGATTTTGAGACAGTGATTTCATCATTAGATTTTTATTGATTAACTAGGATTCAGATCGAATAGGGACTTTTTACTTCGAAAAGTTTGAGGTACGTTCGGGTTTAAAACTGGGAGATTCTCTTTCTCCGGCATTATTTAACTTAGTACTAGAATACGTCATTAGGAAGGTAATGCTTACGGGAAAAGGATTAGAGATGGGTGGTGAATGTCCGGTTCTTGGTTATGCCGATGATTTGGTACTTTTGGGTGAAAACGAGGGAACTAAAACTAAACACCACTACGCTCATGAAAACCGGTGACGAAATTGGTTTAGTAATTAATACCGATAAAAAGAAATATATGGTTAGTAGTAGACACGGTGAACATTTTAGTAATGTAAATATTTCCGGGATAAAGTTTGAAAACGTTGAGCAATTCAAGTATCTAGGGTCTATTATATTGAGGAAAAATGAAACTCAAGAAGAAATAATGGCTAGGTTAAAAGCCGGTAATGCTTGTTATTTCTCGGTCCCAAATTACTCAGTTCCTCAGCGCTTCCTCTCCAAAAATTTAAAAATTAGGATATACAAAACTATTATACTACCAAGAGTTCTCTACGGATGCGAAACATGACCTCTGGCGTTACGGGACGAACATCGCCTTAAAGTTTTCGAAAATAAAGTACTGCATAGAATATTAGGTCTAAAAAGGAGAATTTAGAAGGCTTCGCACTGCGGAACTGCACGAGTTATATCCGGTAAATATAGTTCAAGTAATATCAGCGCGACGCTTAAAATGAGAATTTAAAGTCGTTAGGTTTAATAATTATCGAATTCCGAAAAAATTAATCAGTTTTGAGCCGTCAGGTAAACAACCAAGGGGTAGACCAAGACGAAGATGGGAGGATTGCGTCAGGGCCGGAGTGGGAGATTTGGTTTTTGGGGGAGTGGGTTGGAGGGAGTTGTGCGGTCGACGGTTGGTGGTGTCGGCATCGAACCTTCGGGTTCGCAAAGCCGTTATTTAATAATAACTAGGATTCAGATAAGACATAGACAATAAGGGATACTCGGTACAGATTTGCCAGATCTTAAAAAAATATTTTCACCTCTGCTTCTAAAATAATCATCATTTGATAAGTAACTAAATTTAAATGGTCCTTATATGCAGGACACTCAATATATCCTTTTATAATTCTTTTGTACGATTATTGTGCATACATTGTTGTTTATTGGAATAACTAATATATATAGCTACCGAAGGATACCCGTTTCAGATATGCCCGATCTAACTAAGTGTTTTTGACGGCCAAATATCCTGCTATTTCGAGCTCTATCCATCCCGACATACAAATTGTTATCCTTTAGAAAAGTGATTAAATTGGTCCTTTTCTAAACAGGACATACTCTCTCTTCCTGTTTACTTCATTGATACGATTACTGTCCTAAAATAGTGGTTGGAAAGTTGGAGATAGATTTCCCTACAGGTGAGGTTAGTGTGTTTATCGGAGTTTATCGATTTCGTTTAGTAAATGTTAAAGTTGTGATTTAAACAATGGATTGTTGCTAGAATATGCTTACATGTAATAAAATAAAATGAATAATAGTGAATACCGCTTAACTGCTACTATCCTCTCTCATTCTTGTTCAAACTGTCTGATAATCTCCCGATGAGACTGAAGAGATGAATTATTTCAAAACATACAACTGCAATAAAAATGAATACTTTACTATCTTTTTTTGGATTTTAGAATCAAAAGTCAGACTACTTCAACATTTAATAGACAAACGTTCAAAGCTCCCAATTAATTACAAAAGACTAATATACATGACTGTGATTAGACCTATCTGGACGTACGGAGTTGAGCTTTGGGGCTCCACTAAACCATCCAATTCATCTCGTATCCAATCCTTACAATCCAAAATCCTTCGAAAAATTCTCAATGCACCTTACTTTGGCAACAATAAACTTATCCATAAAGATCTTAATGTTCCATATGTTGCAGATTTAGCCCAAACCAGATATCTATCCTTTCATAGTAAGCTCCATAACCACTCAAATACCCTAATTTCTCAACTTGCTTCCCACACCATTCCTGATAATCCTCCGAGGCGTCTGAAAAGAAGATGGCTCAGAGACCTTCTAGTGTAGAATTTTTATTAAAGAGCTACTGATGAGTAGTTCTTTTCAAGTTTTGTCACGTTATTATAATAGTTAACAGCACATTTACTTGCTGTATATATTTTGCACAGTTGTAAATTTCAATAAATTGTTATTAAAAAAGAAAAAAAAAAATTTAAGTGTTTAATATCCAATAGTACTACTATAGTAGATTTCTGTTCTAAACATAAATTAAAAAAACATAAAAAACATCTTACGACGTTGTATACATCCATTCCCTCGATCTACCTCTTAAATATAAGATCTCTTGCTAATTATTTTACATTCATTCTACATCTATAGCATTATATAAAAGGACAAGCCATTTTTCTTTTGTGAACACTAACCGCAAAAACTACTGAGCAAATATGTACCAAATTTTAAGTACATCATCTTCATGATTCAAGGAAGGTTTTGCAATAATAAAATTTAAAGATCATCAATTACATAGACATAAAATGCAATAACTATGTGGTGCGCTGTGAAGTTTGGTAATTCTCCGATAGGTGGCGAGCGCCATTCCAGAGAGGTTACAAAGATACAGTGTTATATGGAGCTAGAGATTTACTTATTTTCAATTTAATTCTTATTAAAAATGCTAAAAAAATATATGGAGCGATTTGTGGGTCCCAGTAAGTTTAAAAATCGACCGATATGTGGCTAGAATCATTCTACAACAGAGTTTGCAATGGAAAAACTATTGGTAACCAAAGTTCTGGGAAGGTTTACAATAATAAAATTTACTACAATAATAATATAAATGTATAGTCTTGAGCGCCAGAACAGAGGTTTGACAATCTGTCATATAATGTCGTGGTTAAAAATTAAAATCCAACCAGATGGATCGATAAAATTATTTCTGCCATATTAAAATGTCGATCCTTTTCTTTTTAATATTTCGCTAGAGTTTCTTAGCAGTCTCTGTCTACCTGGATTGCCAACTCATGCATTCAAATTAATATTGGATGTCCAATTATGCTTGTAAACACCTAACCAGTGCAATTATAGCCAGGTTGATAATTACTGAAATGCGTGAAAATATTATTGAAATAATAATGCTCAGTTCTATACTTAAATACAAGATTTTTATCGATAAACAAATAAAAATCAAAATGAAAGTTCATTACCTTTGAGAATGAGCGCAGCCGCGACGGTGAATGCTATTATATTATACAGGGTGTCCTGAATTTAAATGGCAAAACCTACAGGAAATTATAGGGGACCGAAAAACTAAGACAAAAAGTCCTTTAGAGATTTACTCGTTTTTGCTTAGTTTTAGAGAAAATCGCAAACAAAGAAACAAAACAAGCTTTCATTGTTATACTTATTTATTTACATTTATATTTACGTTATATTCTTTTTAATGTAAATATTGCTCAAAATGTTGTCCTCTTGCACCATAACGTTTGGCTTGGAATTTGTAACGGATAACTGGTGGGACCATACTTTTTACCTGGAAGATTGAATAGTATCACATTTACACATTTTTTGGAGAACGACTTTTCTAATTATTTAGATAACATTCCCTTACAGCAGCGGATTGAAATGTGGTTCCAACTCGATGGATGTCTAGCTCATTACAGAGAGTTGCTCGAGCTTGGCTAGATATAAATTATCCACAAAAATGGAATTGGACGTGGAGGAGTAGTACCTTGGCCCCCCAGATGACCTGATATGACATAAAGTATAAAAATTAAAACTTGTTTTGTTTCTTTTTTTTATATATTTCATTCTTCTTCTCTCAAATCTGTATAAGAGGACAACATTTTGAGCAATATTTACATTTAAAAAGAACATAACGTAAATATAAATGTAAATAAATAAGTATAAAAATGAAAACTTGTTTTGTTTCTTTTTTTTGCGATTTTCTCTAAAACCAAGCAAAAACGATCAAATCTCTAAAGGTAATTTTGTCTTAGTTTTTTCGGTCCCCTATAAGTTCCTGAAGTTTTGACATTTAAATTCGGGACACTCTGTATACATCGAAAAATTTTTATATATTTATATATATATATATATATATATATATGTAGGGGTCACCTGTGGTGTAGTGGTTAGCATAGTGACCTACTAAACCCAAGATCGCGGGTTCGCAGCCCGGCAGATGAAGGGAGTAAAAAATCCTGGGCTATGCTATCCTTCGGAAGGGACGTAAAACGGAGGTCCCGAGCCTGTGCGATGTCAGGTACTCGTTAAAGATCCCTATCCTAATTATACCTGGATAGGCAAAATTTAGGACTCCCACCGTAGCATCGTCCGATTAGCCATCGCAGCA
This sequence comes from Euschistus heros, assembly GCA_003667255.2. Taxonomy (NCBI): domain Eukaryota; kingdom Metazoa; phylum Arthropoda; class Insecta; order Hemiptera; family Pentatomidae; genus Euschistus; species Euschistus heros. Next base: position 12,824 of record RCWM02001105.1, read on the forward strand.
TAAAGTGACGTTAAACGAAATAAACAAACAAATATATATATATATATATATATATATATATATATATATATATATATATATTTTTTTTTTTTTTTTTTTATTTTTGAAGAGAAAAGATTTGAGAAAAGACCTCTCTTTGACCCCACTAGCTACCGGGGTATCCGAACCAGGGAAATCTTTTCTCTTCACTGATCCAACCCCCCACTCGCAATTGCGAGTCTCCGGGGATGAATGTTCAAATTGAACTCTTTCTAGATCGTGGTTTACGCCTTGGGATTCCACTAGCGTGGCGCTTATCCACTAGGCTACCGGGCTCGTATCCGAACCAGGGAAATCTTTTCTCTTCACTGATCCATACCCCCGGGCACTCGCAATTGCGACGTACAATTCGGGGATGAATGTTCAAATTGAATGGTCAAATCTTTTCTCTTCAAAAATAAAAATATATTTAAAAAATATTTAGTAAACAAGAACCACTTCATAATTTAATATATAAATATTAACTTCTTACCTTCTATTCCTCCAATAATCCCTCATTCAATTTGACTGCTGCCTTCAGTCTTCTCTCTTTCGTTAAAATTCTTTTATTTTTGCGGAGCCTTTTAAAAATCCTGATCAACATCCATTAGTGAAGCTTCCTCACTCTACTTTTAAGCAATATTTAACCACCCCAATGAAATTCCGAAAATATTAAAAAATGAAAACATTACTAATTATATTTATTTATACACTAATAGACGTTTTTTGACGTTTCACCCTCAATATGAGTTATGTTTTTTCAAACAAAAATGAAACATTCCGACACGCTCTCTCTAGCTCTGTCGTTGCACGGATTGAATATTTTACGACAGTTTCCCGATTAGGATTTAATGGAAAATATTTTATGTTATGTAACACTTGTCGCTAGCACCTACCGCTTAGGAGCTATATTGGCTTTAATAAAAAAACTCACGTTTTTCCAACAGTTTTCAAGTGTTTTGGCGTTTTTTGTTTGTTGACAGAATACGCTCTAGTTCTGTTAATATTACTCGGATAAAAAATCGTAGACTGATTTCTTATCAGAAGCACTATATAAAAGCATTAGATTATTGATATACATATCCATGATCTATTGTTATTTCCAGTTAGGAATAAATTGAGTTTTTAATTCTAATTCTATTAAACTATTTTGTATATTAATGATATTTTGTTTTTTTTTGTAATTAAACTGACAGTACGATTTTTTGAGCTTGTGTTATATTTAAAGAAAACTGTTCTTCGAATCAAGATTAAAATTAATTTCATTTGAAAAAAAAAAAAAAAAAAAAAATAAATTACGAAATTTCCGTAGTCCGTTAGGCTAAGAAACTTTATTTAGAACGCAATTATTACGTATGTAGGACAGGAATCGTTCAGACATCAAATTTTACGACGTCCTTCCTACCTTATCCTACTTATTTTCTTATTAGAAATCTCTTTCAAAACCAACCTGAATGGAATGTCGTATTACAGTGTTAAGAACCTCTCTGAATGTATGATTATTTATTGATTGTTTATTTCCATATGTCTAAATGTTACCTCTTTAACTTAGCATGTTAACTCTTATACTCATTCAAAAATAAATCATATACAATATTAGTAGTAATACTAAACCCCTTTTAACTGATTAGATCATCAAATGTCGATATTGTTATCTTTTAATTAGAGATAGGCGTATAATTTTTTTTCTTACAAATGTATTTTTTAAATTTATTATTTAATTTTTTTTTACAAATGTATTTTTTTAATTTATATATTTCACCTAGATGTAAATTGTATATTTTTATTTATGTATAGCATAGTTCTTTTTTGTTCTCTCTTTTCTATCTTCTTTTTTATTTATTTATTTATTTTACTACACTCCATTATTATCCTTTTCTTAAAACCGTGCAAACCCCCCCCCCCCCCCCCCACAATCCTTCATCATATATACCAATTAGCCTTCTCCCGATCCTTTCAAAAATTTTTGAAAAGCTCTTTCTAAAACCTCAATCACTATTCCTAGTTCTTCAATCCTACCTCTTTAACCGTTTCTTTCGAGTTCGCTTAGAAATGGAATACTGAAATTGCTACTCAATAGAGGCTGGTGTTCCACAAGGTAGCGTTATCGGTCCAGTTCTATATATCCCCTATACTGCAGATATCCCAACTTTCCTAGCAACATTCGTTGATGACACTGCAATCTTTTCATCCCATTTAGATCCCTTAATAGCATCCTATAATCTTCAATCCCTCTTATCCCTGATTGAAGACTGGCGGATCAAAGTAAATGAATCCAACGTTATCTTTACCCTTCGCCGCAAATCCAGTCCTCTTATCTATTTCAATGGTATACCACTACCTAAAGCTGATACAGTTCGGTATCTCGGTTTCTACTAGACAAAAGACTTACATGGAACCCATAACTCGACTCAAAAGGCAAGAACTTAACAGACGCTTGTATATTTGTATACAGTAAATTACTTAACTTAAGATAGGATATGCTGTATAGTCCAAGCAACAAAGGATTTTTAGAAGACTTAATTCATGTAGAAGCCAATTTTGGCACAGTTGTAAGGGGGAGGTGTCCTTAACAACATACTAAAAGTACTGGGGGGTGGAGGTGGAGCTAAGTGTGGGAGGGGGTCTAAAGGTCGTTTTTTTCAGTTTTTCGTTAATAACTCGAAAACTATTGCCTCTAGCGAAAATATGTTTATGTACTAAATTAATTAACATAAAATTATTTACAAATAAGGTTCTATACATTTTTGTACTGGGATTAATGCTTATAAGAAGATATAGGGGGGGGGGGGATATGTAAAATGTAAAAAAAACACGTTTTTAATGTTAAAATTTATATATTTATTGTTAAAATTCCAATGTTTATTGTTACAAATGAATAGTTTATTATAATTAATTGAATGCTTATTGCTAAAAATAAAATTATTGTCGTTAAGCCTAATATGCTTACTATAGTACTTGCGGTAAGTCGCACTTTTCCTCAAAAACACGTTTGTCGGTACTCTTTTGGCCCTAACTCCGAAACTATTTGCCTAATCTCGAATTTCTTTTTTTCACCTAAAAGATAGTTAAATTTATTATATGATACCACATATTTAACTTTTGAAATAAATACTTTTTGTGAAATCGTTATTTTTTCGGAACATTTCGTTATAACTCTAAAAATATTTGTTCGATTCTGAATTTCTTTTTTCCATCTCATAGCTGGTTAAATTTTCTATTAGATCCAATATATTAAATTTTGGTAAAATTCAGTGTAACATCCATGCTAGTCACCTTAACATATCAAAAATGTCATGTTTTGCCAAAACATACACATTTAGTGTGCTAGCATGGCTGTTACACGGCATATAATTAAACGTCGTAGAAAAGACCTGATAGATAATTTAGATAGCTTTAAAATGAAATAAAGCAATTTGAAATTGGACAAATTGTTTAGGAGTTTTAAATATGCCCAAAAAAAAAATAGAATTTTACAACAGTTCGCAGTTGCTAGCGTGCTGGAAAGGGTATTACACGGAATTTTATCATAATTTGATATGTAGGATCTAGTACCAAATTTAATCAGCTATGAGATGGAAAAAAGAAATCCAGAATCGAACAAATATTTCTAGAGTTATAACGAGAAATGTTCCGAAAAAATAACGATTTCACAACGGTACGTGGAATTCAGCGAGGTTAAATGGATATTTCACGGAACGTATTTAAAATTATATGTGGTAACTGATAAAAAATTTAACCAGCTTTAAGATGAAAAAAAAAAAATTCGGAATTAGACAAATAGTTTCGAAGTTAGAGCCAAAAGAGTACCGACAAACGTGTTTTTGAGGAAAAGTGCGACTTACCGCAAGTACTATAATAAGCACATTTGGCTTAGCGACAATAATTTTATTTTTAGCAATAAGCATTCAATTAAGTATAATAAACTATTCATTTGTAACAATAAACAGTGGAATTTTAATTATAAAAACGTGTTTTTTTTTTTTTTACATTTTCTATATCCCCCTCTATATCTTCTTAAGCATTGACCCCAGAATGTATAGAAGAAAAATAAATAGAACCTTTTTTGTAAACAATTTTATTCAAATTAATTTAGTACATAAACATATTTTCGCTAGAGGCTTTAGTTTTCGAGTTATTAACGAAAAACTGAAAAAAAACCTACCTTTAGAGCCCTCCTCACCCTTAGATCCACCCCCCCCCCCCAGTACTTTTAGTATGTTGTTAAGGACACCTCTCCCTACAACTGTGCCAAAATTGGCTTCTACATGAATTATGTCGTCTATTTGGCCTTTTTTTGTCTTCGTTGGCTAGTATATGAACTTTAAGAATTAATAAGAGTATTTGGAAAAAACAAAAAACAATAAAGGTAACACGTTACATTAATTTATGATAAAACTAGTGTGATTAATTAGAATTAAATTAAAATTAATCTGAGCTCATATTTCATTCTCAGAGATAGCTAACAACTTTAACTAGTCTGTAGTCTAGCTTTTCATAGGCGGTACTGATTAGTTGTGAGCAGGAATTTTTATGTTAATGCAGAAGTCATTATTTCGGAGGATATTCATTAAAAATTAAATAATGCTAATCCAAATTAAGAAAAAAAATGAAGTACTTTTTTTTTAGTTCTTGAATAAAACCATGCTTGTTAATTACAGCCGCACTGAAGAGGGAAATCACAGTGACCTTTCCTCAAAGAATTAAATCTATCAGCTTCTAAATAGACTATATACTTTTTTATTTTGTTGACATTCTTATATCTTGTCTGTTCTTTGTTTACAAGTTTCTATAAATATTTACCATTTAAAATAAAAAAATGCAGTTTTTTCAGTTAGCAAGATCATTTGTTCAATAAAAACTCCTATTTTCTTGGTTGCATAGGACAACAAGGAAAATAGGACTGTTGAATGTCAGTGCTACTAAACAGAGATACCGTACATAGCCGGTTTTTTTTTACTATAGGTTAAATTATGTTCGCTGTCTTAAATTATTGTTTAGACTGACGTAAATATATTGGGTTTTAACCTAATTTATTTTCAAACCAACTATCTCGCTTTCAGCCTTCAACAAACCAAACACGCCTTGCATGGCTTGCTTGCACCTCGATACTAAACAAATATCATCCACATATGTACAAAGTTGATTAGACCTATACAGTTTATCTCTATTGATATTCAGCTTTTTTATAACACTGTGCAGCGCAAGATTGAATAATGTATCAGATAACGCATCCCCTTGTCTAACTCCAGCTGTAACTGGAAAACTGCTGCTGAGGTGGCCATGAATGTACACTTTAGCATTGCTACCTTTCATAGATACTTGTATGAAACGAACTAGTTTGTTCGGGATATTAAATTCCCGTAGTGTATTTAGCATTCTGTTCCTAACAAGACTATCAAAGGCACGGCAGTAATCTACAAATAATACATGGAGGTCAGTGCTAAACTCCCGACATTTTTCCATTATCTGCCTCATAACGAAAATCTGATCAACCGTTTCTCTTCCTTTACGGAAACCACACTGATATTCCTGTAGGACATTTTCTGCAAATTCATTGAGCCTATTAACCCACATATTGGAAAATATTTCATATGCAATTCCTAAAAGTGAGATGCCTTTATAATTTTCCTTTTTTGTGTATAGGAAGTATCAGACTCGTTTTCCATTCTGTTGGCATGTACTTCTTGCACTAGATATCCTCTATTAGTAGATACATTTGATTTGTAAGCTCCTCACTATCTTTTTTAAAAAATTCCGCAATCAACATGTCTTCTCCGGGTGATTTATTATTCTTCAACTTATGGATTGATTCTACTACCTCTTCAATGGACAGCGGTTCTATGTCATTAATATGTTCTAGTTCCGGTACCAGGTCAAAATTCTCGCTGCCCACATTAAGTATTTCAGAAAAGTGCTCCCATCGGTTGATTACATTTGACCATTTATATCTTTACAGGTATCTAACTTAGGATGGAATCCTAGACTCATATATCCAACGGCTCCATAAAATTTTCTACTTTCATTATTTACCATCAGCTCCTCCATTTGCTCAATCTTTTCTTTTAAAAATTGCATTTTTTTTTCTTTCTTATAATCCTTTTCGCTTGTCTCCTACTGTCATTATACACAGCTTTAGCTTGAATACTAGAGCGCTGGAGTACAATAAATCTATGTTTGTTTCTAATTTGTATTGCTTCTGCACACTCTTCATCAAACCATTCTTCATCCCTCTTTAATCTCCTCTCTCCTATTACTTCATCTGCAGATTTCTCAATAGCCACCTTGATCTTATTCCATCTCTCTTCAACTTCGCTATCCTCAGTCTCTCTTAAATTCTCTGTTAGTTTACCATTCACAGAGTCTTTAAACCTTTCAAAAACATCTTCCTCTTTAAATTTTTCCAAGTCCCATTTCTTCCTACAGTGTTGCTCCCCACATTTTACACACGCTAATCGTTCTCTAAATTTCATTACAACTAAAAAGTGGTCCGAATCGCAGTTCCAAAGACCACGGGTAAAGACCACCAGTAAAGACCATGGGTAGTCTTTACATCAATAATTGAATGGGTCCGCCGAAAAACGTTCTAAGCGACAAAACAAATTTTGTGTAATCAGTGAAAGAAAATCATAATTAAAGTTCTTGTTAGTTTTGTAAGTTAGATTTTCTTTTCACCTTGTAATTTGTTATATTTACATGTATAATAACATAATGGATTACTATATCATACTATGATTTTTATAATTATGTGGAATAATTATTTCCTTTTTTCTACTTCCTTTTTGTATTTTCCTTGTTTTATGGCCGTCTACGTGTACTAATACCTAATACTGATTTCCAATACCTTCACACAGTGATACACGTCAAAGCTGGTGTTTTACGATATTCGTTATTAAGCAAAATAAATAAATGAAATAAAAATATTCGTTTTAATTCGATATCCACTGAATATCTCTCAGGAATGAGTATAAGTTAACAAAGTTGTAACGTTTCTAATAAATAAAAATAAAAGTTTTTATGGCTGATTCTCAAACTACAGGCAAATTTGTGCCCCCCGCCTATTAAAATTCAATGAAGTAAATATCGTTAAAAATATTGTTTCAAATTTGATTTATGTTATGTGAAATAATGATATTAATTGAATTTATTTGGGAATTTAGTATTTTAGGGTAACATTTTAGGTTATTTTACGTCGATACACATTGTCGTGGCTTGTCCCTATGCTGGGATTTACAATTAGGTAAATAATTATTACATGGTAGGGCGAAACTAACTCAACTAATGGGTAGTAATACTAATATATAATGGTAGGAGAAAGTGCACATGTGCTTTTTAGGATTATAATGCCCAAGTAAAGAGTCCCCGAGTTATTTTATTCTTGTCCCCGTGATTTCTTAACATTGGCGTGCCATTGCTAAAAAAGTGATGAAAACGAATTCGGAAGGAATTTTTGAGGGTGTTTTGTTGTAGCCGGTAGCTGTTTTTCGTGGACACATCGGTTTGTAACCACGCAACAATTATACGTCGGAATATCCTAGTGTAAATATCACCTTTGACTGTTAGTACATTCGTAGTTCACATTATCATGCCCACTATAAATCAGTTAACCAAATATTTATTTGTAACGGACATCATGGTTTCCAATACTAGGCTACATCCCTCATAATATACTCCCGAGAAAATGCGAAACAAATGAATAATGATTCGGCGGTAATATATTTAACCTTATTTTCACATAGTCATGGCCATTATTATTTAGCATTGTCGTAATATCTTTATATTTCATGCAACTGTTAAGATACTACGATATTGTTAAAAAATTCATTTTAAAATAGTTTTAGGAATACTGTGGCCGAAATTAAGTGTGATATTGATGTTGAAAGTGAATTGATGTGATATTTGCGGTGATATTTTATGTGATGAAAAAATACTTTAGCGTTATATAAAGATTGATATTCGTTATGACACAGGAATGTTTCCTGTTTTATGCATTTTTCACAATGGAACCTTATACTATTAAGATCCCTTTTTCACATCGTCATGTATAAAGTCACATTGGTGTGGGGGCATTCATATTTTCATGGGTTAAAATTATAAACAGAAATTAAAAAAAAAAGTAATGTAATTCATGTGTTGCTGCTCCACCTATGATCCTCACAGGTTTTTTTTATTTATTTATTGTTCGCCCTTCCTTGCCTTCAGGCAATACAGGTTTAGGCAATACTAACTTTTAATATTGCCAAAATATCAAAACATATCCATATAATTACAATGTAACATTATACACAATAACAATATATAAACAATATATAAATACAACATATACACAATAACAATAACTACAATAACAATAACCACGATACCAAAAACTATAATAACAATAAACATAATAGCAATGAACACCATAACAATTTATCAAGGTAGCTGAGAAATCTAATCTTAGGCTGCTCCAAGGCTGTCATCTTCTTCCTCAGCTCCTCCGCTGTCAGGCGGCCTCCCAGGAATATGTCCTCTTCTACTGAGATTGAAATGGGATGAGCCAATCGCAGTCTTCCACCCGTATACAAAAGCTTTGTAGTGCGGGTAGTTTTCTTCTGTGATCAGCTGAGGGAAATCATTCTCCGAGAGAACATATAGTCCGGTTTCCCTCAGTAGTTTGACCCTTAGAGCTTCAAAGGCTGTGCAATTCATAATGATGTGCTCAGCAGTTTCTGGAATTCCACATCTAGAACATAAGGGATCTATGTCTACACCAAGGCTATGGAGTTTAGCCCGGAAACCCCCATGTCCTGTGAGAAATTGCGATATCCAGTAATCCGGGATTACCATGTTGCATGTAAACGTGCCTGAACGCTGGGAAAGTATTTTCTCAAGGTAGCACCTTTCGAAGTTGCCACCCACCGCCGATTCCACGTATCTATCTAATACGGATAATCTTTTTCCATTTTCTGGGTTCTTCTGTGATTCTCGCTCGTATGTTCTCCGGAAGACCAGCTGAGTCCCCTCTCTTGAACTTATCCTTCAACACTTCTTCTCGTAAGAAGAGGTCGATAGGTATTCCTCCAGCTAAAACTTGTGCCGCCTCGTGAGACACACTCCTGTAAGACTTGGTTACCCTGAGCAGAGCCGTTCGCTGGATGGTTGCCAATCTGCTCTTTTGCCGCTGTGAAAGGTTCTGGTACCAGGCGGGTGTTGCGTATCTTAGGATACCCAAAATCACTCCATTATATATCGTCATCGTGGCCGGGTATCTAAGGCCCCAAAATGCACCCCCGACGCGGCTAAGACCGTTTAAGGCTAGTGCCACCCTATTTCTTAAGTATTCCAAATGAGGGGTCACATTAAATCCTCTTCCGATTCTTATTCCCAGATAGGTGACTTCCTCACTGGGACGGATTCTGATGCCTTCTATACATATGTTTATAGGATGTGCCCTATCCGTTTTTTCTCTAAGTAGAATAGCCTGTGTCTTTGAAACTGCCATTCTCAGCTTCTTACTTTTACACCATTGTCCTACCAGGGTGGCGCACCGTTTTGCCTCTTCTTTTATTCCAGACCTACTGTTGGAGGCCACTATAGCAGCTAAATCGTCGACGTAGGCCGTGGCAGAGAAATGCTGTTCCTCGAGCACACCCAACTATTTCATCAAAAACCTGCTTCCATAAAGCTGGGCCAAGAACTGATCCTTGTGGGCATCCCCTCTCTATAGAAGCTTCTTTCTCATAAGAACTTCCTCGGACCTTTACAGTCCTGTTCTGAAGGTACCTGCTTATGAGAGTATATAAGTTACTGGGGGCTTCGTATTTCTGTAGTTGTTGGAGTACACGTGGCCACCAAACGCTGTCAAAGGTAGAGGATATATCAAAGAGCAACAACATAACATACCGTTCATTCCTCTGTTCGACATCGGCGCGAATTCTGAGTATAGCATCTGTAGTTCCCTTACCTTTTGTAGAGCCAAATTGCCGTGGATGGCTTGCCTTTCTAAGTATCGGCTGTAGTCTTATCATAATAAGATTCTCCAGTACCTTACTCATCACGGGAAGAAGACATATAGGTCTATACGACTTAGGAAGCTGCTTATCCTTGTTCCCTCCCTTGTAGAGTAGTCTCAAATCTGCCACCTTCCAGCTTCTCGGAAAATACCCCCTATCTAGGCAGTCATTGAAAATTCCTAATAAGATATCTTCCATATAGGGGATACTATTTTTCAAGATCGCAGCGTCTATAGAATCGAGCCCCGGGGCACGACCGGTTTTCTGCCTATCAACAGCAATACGAAGATCGTAAATATCCCATGGAGGGCAGAAGTCTGTTCCAGGTGGGTAAGTAGTTGTGCGTCTAACTAATTCTTCCTCTTCATTATCTTCCGACGGATCATCTTTAGGATATGTAGCCTCAATAAAAATGGTCGCTGCTTCTTCGAGGGTAGTCGCCTGAACATCTACATGCTTGAGGGCTGCTAATGTTTGCAAAGGAGTTAGTTTTCCTAGAGCAACTCTGTATGGAATTCCCCATGGATTCTTCTTTGATTCTTCGACAATGAATTCATCCCAGGACCTCCGCTTTTGTAAACGCACTTCGTTTCGATATTCTTTAGCTTTGGCCTTGTACTGATTACGAAGTGCAATACGCCTCTCTTCATATCTGCATCGCTGGTACAACCTTCGTGCCTTGTAGACTTCCCTCTTCATTGTTGTTAAGGCCGGTGTCCACCATGGAACTAGTCGAGCTCTGGCCTTTCGCCGTTGGAGAGAATTTTCAGCTGCGTCAAGAATTGTATTAGTTATTTTAGAGACTCTATAGTCCAGATCGTCAGCACATTCCGTTTCCACCGATTCCCATTCTTCGTCGGCAATTTCTCCCTCCAGCATGCATTTGAAGACGCTCCAGTCATTCCTTCGAGTTACGTAACCCTTGTCAATATCGTGAAAATCTGGCATATCCTGCACTAGACTGAATTCCAAGACTTTGTGGTCAGAACTAGTTTCAGATCTGAGGTTCCAGTCAACAATGTGTCGTACTAATGTCGTTGATGCCAATGTCACATCAATCGAACTTTCACCCATTGGCCCTGAGAAAGTGGGAGTGGAAGAGATGTTGTTGACTACTACTAACTGGCTCCTTGCTATAAAATCACCAAGCTTAGCCCCTCGTCGGTCTGTTCGATTGGAACCCCAAACCGTGTTCCAAGCGTTAGTATCCGAGCATAAGATCACATTCCTGCAACTAGATGTGATCGTTTCCATGACAGAAATACTTTCCTCTATATTACTTCCGTTAGGCAGGTAAGCCGAGATCATCGTAAAAGATAAACTGCCCCACTTTACGTAGCATGCGACACAATCAGCCGTAGAATATTGTCTAAGATACATCACGTCAAGATTTGGATTGTTGACCACTATAGCAGCCCTAGGCCTCCTCTCTCCACTACTCAGAGCTATAACTCTTGACGTGAGACCAAACCCCGTGACCAAGTTCCTATGGCTGGTCGGTTCCTGAATTACCATCATGTTGTAGCGTCGAGAAAGAGCTCGCAACTCGTCTGCCACTACTCTTCGGCGACCCATGTTGAGCTGAAGGATGGTAATTCTATTCATAATAGGTACGTTTCGCTATTTCCTTGCACCATGTTAAGTGCACAGGGCACTCCCGACTGCCAGCCTTGTGCTTTGTTTTACTATGATCTGCATTCGCCCGTTTACAATTAATGCAGGTTGGGTCGGCCAATACTTTCTTCTTTGGACATTCTTTCATTAGATGGCCACTTCCTGCGCACCAAATGCAAACCACTGAGTTTGCAGTGCAAGTGGCCTTGGTGTGTTCATAGCCCTGGCACTTGGTGCAGCGAGGGGCATCCAGGTAATCCTTAAAAGTCATGGACCACCATCCTCCATCTAGACTTCCTATTTCCAACAGCTGAAAACGGATCATTGGGTGCACTTCCAATACCCAGTTCTTAGTTAAGCCGTTCCTGGCGACTGAAGCAAATAGTGGGCGAAGATCTTCAATAACAAGGAGAGTTGGAACCGATTTTTCAGGTATTCTTTGCCACAGAAACCTAACTAGGTCTGCTGAGTTCCATGCGTGAGGCACACCCCTCACTTCAAGTTTAGGTTTTTTCCTCAGTGCTAGCTTAGCATGTAGCCCATTTTGGCGCAGCTCCTGCCATCCAATGACTTTAGTTGCATGGGATTCTTCTTCTAACCGAACTAGAATCGAGCCCGCCTTGGTCGCTCTAACTATAGAAGCGTTTACACCTATATTTGTGGGCGACGGGAGCCCATTTATGATATCCACTGGGCTTTTTCCAGAGCCGCTGATTGTTAAGTATGCTGGTCTTGACGTCAGGGACGGCTTTAATGGCAGCGATTTAACAATATCTGCCAACGTCTTAGGTTTATTCTTTGGTGTAGATTTATCATTTGGAGAAATCTCAACAATTTGTCCTCAGTTTCGCTCCGTTCTTCATTAGTTTTCTATTCTTGCGATTTTGCCTTTCTCCTATTTCGTTTGCTCTTGTATATCTCAAAAGTTTCAGCTTCCTTTAAATTTGCATCTTCATTAGTCGACATTAGCTTCCCTTCAGAGGATTCGGCCTTGGCAAATTGAGGGCCGGAGGTTGCTATGTTTACCCCTGAATGGCTGTGAATAACCTTTGGATGTGACCTTTCCATGATTTTGCTTATTATTGTATCGACTACTATGGGAGACTCCAATGTTTCCTTCACCACTCTTTGGACAAGCGACGAGACTGAATCTTCTTTCTTTTTGTCTTCACTTTGCTTGACCTTGGAGTTTAAGGTTTCCAATATACCGATTAATCGATCAATTTCTCCATTGATATGTTTTCTAGTTACGTTGTTCATCTTTTTATCAAAATCTCGAATGAATTTACGTAAGCTCTCCTGAATTTTCTTTGCTTCATTCAAACAGCCACCACTATAAATTTCTTCATTTTCTTCTTCAACATCATACCCATTCCTAGGTCTTTTTGCGGATGGGCGTGGGTCCTTAAGGACTGTACATCCAGGAGGCTCCTCCTCCATTTTCTGAAAGGCTAATCTCTAGAAATCTCAAATCTAGTATAACCTAACCTTAACAGTTTGACCTACTTTCACTAATATTCGCTTAAAACAACAAAAATATGTTCTAAAGTTATTGGAACTTCAAACTTTGTTGTAAACAATAATAGCGAACAATGAATTAACATAAAATAAAAGAAACGAAATAAACAAAACACCAAAAACTAGATTCAATTGCACAAAACACAACAGCATGAAAATCCACAGCCTTCTCAATAAATAAATATCAATAAATAATAAATAAAATAAAAAAAAAAAGATCCTCACAGGTAACCTCCAGGAAGTATCATATGTTTGCAGTAAGATTTATAAACATTTAAATTTAGAATTTGGTAGCTATAAAATAATGCCTGTAGTTTGAGAATCACCCTTATAGTTGTTTCTTCATAGGTGATAATCATTAAAATAGTTTTCGGTGGAGATAAATATATACAGAGAAACTCCAATTATTCGGACTGTTACTATCCGGATATCCGATTCTTATCGTATCCAATCCTTACAATCCAAAATCCTTCGAAAAATCCTTAATGCTCCTTACTTTGTCACAAACTTATCCACAAAGACCTCAATATTTCATATTTTGTTGATTTATCCCAAACCAGATACCAATCCTTTCACCCTAAACTGCACTCTCACATGAATCCATTAGTCTCCCAACTTGCTTCACATTCGATACATGATAATAGAAAAGAAGATGGCCAATAGACCTTCTAGTTCGGGACTTTTATTTAAATGCTACTAGTGAGTACATGATTTACATGTCATAATAATAATTTCCTCAAATTTACTTGATGTATATTGATTTACTGTTGTAAATATCAATAATTAGTTTTTTAAAAAAGATTATTTGAGGAGTCCAGTTACAAAACGTAGCAAAACCAAATTAATAAATTTTTCACCAGAAGCCAAAAACGATAGCAATATGATGCCCAATTGATATGAATGTAATTTTTCTTGTATAATTGGCAAAAATAGATGGTTTTAGTTGGGCAAGCGTAATAAAGGCCCCTGTTGACCACTTTTTTCTAAAATTGTTTTTCTTCTGTACTTACTCCGTTTTGCAACAGTTTTGGGGACTAACTCTATTTTGCAACAGTTTGAGACTTACTCCTTTTTGATAATGAAATAAATACATGTCCTGAGTTGATTTATAGAATTGAAATGATGGATTAAACAATTATTTTACATTCAAAAATGTTACTTATTAGCTTGGTGAACAATAAAAAACGGGTAGTAAAGTAATAAACGATATATGAACAAACATGGACTAGTCTATGTAATCACAGTACACATTTTCCTAAACAAATTATTATTCTTCCTCGTGTTATTTCTAGACAGACTTTTAGTAAAAACTTCTTTGAAAATGGTTAAAAACAATTTAACATTAAAAAATATTTGTATACATAAATGGGATTATTTTTTAGAGTATTGAGAAAAAAAATAAAAACAATGAAGTATTGAACTATGAAGTAGTATTGACTCTGTTTTATAGTAGGTAACTTAATTCAAAACAAATATCAATCTAAAAACTTTTTTTAATATGTTTAAAAACATTTATTAGTTTAGTTTAACAAACAAAAAAATGGACTAGTCAATAGTAATTACGATCACAATAACATGTAACTTTTTTAAACAGCTAATTGTGTTTCTTCCACCTCGTTTATGTCTCCTAAATCTGACAAATAATATGCATAATATGGCAGCCATATTGTGAGATACTCCCTTTTGGTACTGTGGTAGGCATTGGTTTAACTCCCTTTTGCAACAGTACGTGATTTCTAATTGTAATTTTGAACAGCTTTTCCTTCGCTTTTAAACCTAAAACCTAGTCAGTCTTCTGCATGGCAAGGAGCTGGATCGAACGGTATATAAAACTTAATTTCGATTTTCGGTGGATTTGCTACGTTTTGCAATTAGGCGCCTCATATGTTTGATACTGCACAGATGGTTTAGAGATAAAAGTACATTTGGACTTCTGCATGTCAAATTTACGGGCCAGCTAAAAGGAATAAATTAAAGCTAAAAATAAATTATTGTAAACTAAATCTTATTTGTGTTTTAATAATTGACTTCCCAGACGAAACTTTACACACGGACTTAAGTAACCCGAATATCACGAACCAAATTTAGAATAATTACAAACGGCCTTATGCTAAATTAAACGGACCATTAATTAATTTAATTAACTAGTTAACACACTTTTAAATCATGCTGAAAACAGAAGCCCCTGATTTGGCACGGTGAAGGCTGAAGAGGAGAGGGATGAGAGATCACTTAGTGTTACATTGTTTTCCTCATCCCAACCCACGCCATGACTATCTCTTATATGTTATAGTATTATCTGATTTTAATTGTATTGCAGATGCAAAACTCATATTCTGTTTTTCTACTTATCAGTTATTTATGTGCCCATTCCGTAGAATGTATAAAAGCTATTTAATTGTATTGATTTAATTTCAACTGATTTCTATATTTTTCCTATACTACAAGCCTCTGAAGGCTAACTTCAACTTATTTTATTTTTATTATAAAAAATGTTTATCATTGGAAAAGTAGTTTATCCAGCAATTAAATTGCACAATTGCAATTATTTAAAAGCGACAACTATATTGCGAAAACGTGACGGCGCTTGGAAAAGCTAGCATCTAACTTCACGGAAGCGCATAATAATGTTAATCGTTTTTAAACTACATAGATTTATTACAGTTATTGTTTCTGATAATAGTTAAACACTTTATAATCATTAATGTCAAAAATTTTTACAATTAAACTGAAGGACGCCGCTTAAAGACAGTGGCTTTTAATAGTGACGTTCCGATATTCTATTTGTTCCAACGCACAATTGAACAAACAATTCCAAAATCCAACATTCGATACAGAAGTTAATTTGTATTGGGTTTGAATTCTGAATAGCCGAAGAATTAAAATCTATTTACTTAACAATTTTTTTTTTTTTTTTAAATATTTATGTTATGAATATTTATAACCTTTATGTACATATGGGGAAGTAACAAAACAGAGAAGCTAATAAACTGAAAAACAAAAATGATGCAAGATTATTGAACATCCGTTAAGTTGCTGTTTAATGTATTTATACCAGGATGTATCGAAGAAAATAAGCCTATGAATTCATCTGCATATTTCGACATATTGGGTAGCTATCCACAGAATTTTAGAATCATCCTACCCATGTATTTCCGCTATGCCACCCGAAGCAAGAAGAAACATATCCCGATTAGCGCAGGAGCGTTGGAGTTGTTTATTTAGTTTTTTAAAATCATTTTTTAAAAAAATAAATTTTATTTATATTTATTTATAATTGAGCGCTACAGTCCTAGTCGGACCTTGGCTTCACTAAGTACAGGCAGCCAGCCATTCCTGTCTATCTTCTGCATTCCTCCTCCAACCATTCACACCCAGTTTTCGTAGGTCATCTTGCCCGGTGTCCAGCCATCTCAGCCTTGGTCTTCCTCTCAATCTTTTTCCTCCCAGCCTGCCGTTCATCATCATTTTTGGAAGTCTATCTTCCGTCATCCTTTGCACATGGCCGAGCCACTTTAATCTGCCTACTTTGACTATTGAAATGATGCTGGGTTCACCGAACAATTGTTCCAGCTCCAGGTTGGTTCTTATTCTCCAACTCCCGTGGTTATTCTCCGGACCGAAGATTTTTCTGAGGACCTTCCTTTCCCAAATCCTCAGCCACCTCTCATTCTCTTGGGCCAGCTAAAAAAATAATAGCTACCAAAAATAGTACAATTTAATTTAAAATAAAATAAAATACAATTTATAAAAATTACATAAAATTTAAGTTAATTTATTCATAATTTTAAGTTCATTAATTGTATCTATTAATTTTCTATTGAAGCTTATTTATTCTATTTTAATTTTTAAATATGTTTATTTTCTCAGTTTGAATTATTAATTACTGTTTTTAATAAATAAATTTATTTCATAATGAATAAATATCAAAGTTGTTTTTTTTTTTTCACAATTACTTAATAACAAAATTTTCATTAATTAACCCATTTGGACCCAAGCCGCAAAAACGTCCAGGACAGCGAAAAATATAGATCTATGAAAAGTAGGAACAAAAATATATCAATCACTACTAAGACTAATCTTAAGACACAAACTTTACTCAGATTTGCATTTGCCTGAGTAAACGAACATTTATTCTTAATAGATAATATCAAGGTTACGATTGACATATCCTTGAATATTCACAGAAGAGTGAAACGAAGCTGGATAAGAGATCTGCTTTAATATTTATTAATTTATTTAGCATTATTCATACTTTCATGCCAGGAGGAGTTACTGTTGAGTACTTCTCTCCGTTATTTCTATCAGAGGGATAGCCACAGTTACCAAATATATATTGACAACAAATTCACTTATTGTTGCATTCTGTGAAAATATGCATTGTTGAAATTGTTTTTTTGACTTTATATATTTATTCACACCTGTCAATTAAAATTTGACGACCAGTGAATTTGCTGTATGAATTTACATGGCTTAAAATTCATGAGAGGGAGCAGAACCCAGCGGCACCTCTAGTATTTATTTTGTTTAATTATTTTAGTCAAGGAGGTCCCTCATCCAGTTCCTTTTAGTCTTCTGTGTGTGTTGTCCGGAATATGTGTTTATTAGTGTATTAGGATGTCTAGTTTTTCGTGGAATCGTTTGTAGTAGGTTTGTATTTGTTCTTTAACTGTTGCTATGCGTAGGTCAGTATGTAAACTTATGTTGCTTACGTACCATGGGGCCTTTGTAATTGTCCTGAATGTTTTTGCCTGGAAGATTTGGAGTTTGTTAATATGTGTCTTTTTAGCTGTCCCGTATATCTGAGAAGCGTATGTCCAAATAGGTTTCAGTAAGTAAGTACAAGTGCTAATTTTTTGTTTAAGTTGTAGAGTTGAACGTTTGGAGAGGAGTGAATATAAAAGTCTTAGTCTTGGGTTAAGCGTTTTACTTTTTTTCTTTATATGTGGACCCCATGTCATTCTTCGGTCAAACGTAAGACCAAGGTAGTGTATAGTGTCTGTTTGAGGAATCGGTGTGTTGTCAAGAAAAACTGGTGGGCATGTTTCAAGTCGAAGTGTAAATGTAATATGTACTTTCCAAATATTAAGCCAGTCATGTAATTTTGACAAGTAATGCTGTAGAGTCAGTGAAGCATGATTCGGATTTTTATCTCTTGTTAAAATTGCTGTGTCGTCTGCATATGTCGCTGTAAGAATGTCAGAGCTAATTGGAATGTCGTGTGTGTATATAATGTAGAGTAATGGAGCAAGCACTGAGCCTTGTGGTACTCCTGCTGACGCCAACTTGATAGAAGATAGCTCTGAGCCTTGACGGACAGAGAAAGATCTATTAGAAAGAAAGGACTGTAGAATAAGATAGTAGGTCGGTGGGAGTATCGTCATTAGTTTAACATTCGACTATACACCGATTACACAGAGTTACTGACTACATATGCACGGCACTAGAGCACAAATTGTATGCAACTGGAGTATTTCTGGAGTATTGCTCAAGCCTTTGACAGAGTCTGGCACCAAGGGCTTTTCATTAAACTAAAAATGTTGAAATTGTTAAAAATATATTAATTGTAAAGATGTCTTGAAACAATTTTAGATCATGTTTTTTAAGATAGTAATTGAATACCTCCGAAGAAGCTTAAATAAAAAAGTAGCTAAAAAAACTGCAACACGATACCAATAGGTTTGAAATTCAATCTGATTAATATCAAATACCAAAGCTAGGGGTCGACATCCAAGAAAGTTCCTTAGTGGTCTTGTTAACAAGCTTGAAAGTATACTTATACTTATAGTTAATGTGTATAGTGAATTTTTTTATTTTTTTCTTATTTTATTTTTTATTTTGAAATAAAAATAAAATAAGAAATTAGCGTTCAGAGGTTTGGAGTATAGGAAAAAATAGAAATGAATTGAAACAAACCATCCCATTCATTTCGTATCCAATATTTTTTATTTTAAATCCCAGGTGGAATCCTTATCGTCCTTCTTATATCACAAATAATGTTATCCACAGTAACGTTAGGGTCTACCAGATTATTATAGAAGTATTTGTGCATAAGTATATCTTTATTTCAAATAACATATTTTAAACATAATTGGATACTACTCTTCAAGGTAAAGTCCCTTTTTTTTTTTTTTTTTTTTTTTTTTTTTTTTTTTTTTTTTTTTTTCGGCCACCACCACGGACCACGAGCTCGTAGCTACTTTTCGGCGAGGATCTTCTTCTTTCTCTTCCAGAATTCTTTCATTATCTGACTATGAGCCAGCTTTCTCTCTTCTGTCCATTTGGTCCCTGTGGTCTTCTTAATGGTAAGGAATACTAGAAAAACTCCCTGTCGGACGGTTTGTCGGAACTGCAGTCGGTCCTTTGTTTTATCGAGTGGGATCCCTAGTTGAACCCAGGTCCTTGCCTCTACCTGCCACAGTAAATATTCTGTTTGATAATATTTTAGGCTTCATGCGGGCTAAGTGTCCATAAAGGGCCAGTCGCCTTTTCCTTATGCATGTCAGGATATCCTCCTGGTATTTATACAACTCATCATTGTGCTGTATCCTGTAGGTGCCATTCTCTTCCCTGACTGGTCCTACTATCCTTCTCAGGATTTTCCTCTCTTTGAACTCCAGCTTCCTGAGTGGGCCCTTCCTGACCATTACAAGGCACTCGGCGGCATACAGAACAGCTGGTTTACTACAGTGTTGCAGTGACTTATTTTTAGATTATTGGAAAGGCATTTAGACGAGTAATTTTCTCGGCAGGAGTGATAAGCCCTTTCAAACTTGGCGCATCTTGAGTCTATGACTGGGTTCTCGGTCTGGTTCGCAGAGATCCATTCTCCTAGATACTTTACTGCAGGTAATTTCCGTATGTTGTTGTTGTTTCTAAGGGAATTTTAAAAGTAAACTCCATTGTTTTTAACAACTTTCATTCATTTTTCTGCCAGTAACTGGAATGCATGTACCACTCCTTTAGTTCTGAGGCATAGAACTTTTTACATCCAAATTTTACGTCCTTGTAATAATCAAAGATCCAAACTTTTAATTAAGGAGCTATTTATTTAAATCAGTGATGTGTTGTTTCCAATATTTTTTTGATTATCGATACCGGTAACTCAGTTAAAAATAAAGTTCTACATCAATACCTAATCCCGAATCAAGCTAAAGAAGCAAATTAATAAACTGCTGGTAGTGTTTATAATTCAAAAACATATATGTGTCATTCTATCATATTGTCAAAATTTCGACATTGTGATTCAATTAGAAAAAAGCTATGTAAAAAAAAAAAAAGTTTTCTTTATAAACATCTTTATAAACAGCACCATCGATGCCTATATGTACAATGGCATGAAGGAACAAAGTAAAAATAAAAAGTGGGAATGCCTACTGACTCATGGGCCGACTGGTGTTGGGCTAGACCGAGCCCAAGCTGTTGCAAACTTCAGACTTACAACTGGACACGACTATCTACAGGATCATCTTCACCGGATTGGAGTCGCAGACAGTAACATCTACCCCCTTTGCAGCTTAGACAAGATGGATAGCGATCATCTGAAGACCTGTCCAGAGCTTGCTGACGCTCCACCTGATCCTGCCACACGTTACTGGGAGGCTAGACGTCGAATGGCTGAGAGGCTAAAGACTGGCATTGGATAAAAAAAAAAAAAAAAAAAAAAAAAAAAAAAAAAAAAAAAAAAAAAAAAAAAAAAAAAAAAAAAAAAAAAAAAAAAATCTTTATAAAAGTCTACTGATGGTACTAGCAAAAATTTCCTTTATAGAATGTACTATATATCCACATTTGTGTTCATGACAGAAATGACAATGAGGGGAACTAAGCGGGTATGAGGGAAATAGATAGCATTCACAATTCAAATAATAAAATGTTTAAGAATTAACAAAAGAATTAATAATGAGTATGATATCAACTAGTCGATTAAAAGATATTACCTAACATACGAACTCATGTTTCTAAGAAACTTCTTAAAAAGACAAATGATGAAGAAAGCTTCTTGAAACATGTCATTACGGGAGACGAGACATGGGTTTTTGGTTACGATGTGGAAACAAAAGCCCAATCATCACAATGGACATCAAAAGGTTCTCCAAGACCCAAGAAAGCATGCCAAGTCAAATCAAATGTGAAGGTCATGCTTACGGTTTCCTTTGACTGTAAAGGTGTTGTCTACTATGAATTCCTTCCACAAAGTCAAACAATTAATCGTTTTGTTTATCTTGAAATCCTCAGAAAATTGCGCAATGCTGTGAGAAGAAAGAGACCTGAGCTGTGGCAAAGTGGTGATTGGGTCCTTCACCATGACAATGCTCCTGTTCACTCTGCATTAGTTATCCGTAACTTTTGTGTAAAAAACGCAATGACTGTCATTCCTCAGCCCCCCTACTCACCTGACCTGGCTCCAGCCGACACTTTTTTCTTTTCCCGAATCTCAAGAGACATCTGAAAGGACGAAGATT
Organism: Euschistus heros; assembly: GCA_003667255.2. Classification (NCBI taxonomy): domain Eukaryota; kingdom Metazoa; phylum Arthropoda; class Insecta; order Hemiptera; family Pentatomidae; genus Euschistus; species Euschistus heros. The sequence continues at coordinate 34,431 of RCWM02001105.1, forward strand.
TCAAACAGATGACGAAATTAAAGAAAAAACAACGGAGCTGCTAAACACCTTTAAAAAAGAAGAGTTTTCTGAGGCCTTTGATCAGTGGAAACACCGGTGGGAAAAGTGTGTAGCTTCCCAAGGGGAGTACTTCGAAGAAGACAAATTTGAATAACCTGTATGTTGTATGAATAAATGTATAAAAAATCAGTTCTGGAACTTTTTGATCAAACCTCGTATATACTCGTATATATAACAACGTTTTACAAAATCTTATTTCACTAACAGTTTTTCCTATTGTAATATATTTCCCTAACTTTAGGTGTTAGGGGAATAGAATTTTTAGTTTGATTTAAGATTAGCAACACCTCACGTATTTCAAAACAAAACAAAACAAATGGAACTCTGAACTACATAGGAAAAAAATACTTCAATGCAAAGAAAACAAAAATCAAACTTATCTTCTTTAAAAAAATCACTATGTGAAGGAAATAGAATTACGAATAACACGATTCGAACACTTGATTCGACACAAAATTTGGACAACTAACAAAGGAAATTCGTTGTAAGTTAGGTTACTCTCAGTTTGGCGGGAAGCTTCTGTAAAGTTGCCAGCCTGAAAAATGATGGAACGAATCTTAGTTATAATTTAGCTTTCAAAAAATGTGAGGGAAATAGATTGACCTTATGGGACACAGGCATTAAAAGTCATTCTGCTTATTGTTACCAATTAACCTCATTTTCGATTATAAAATTCAATATATTGCAGCTTACCAGAATTACGAGAAAAAAAAGTAAGTTAATAATTGCAAGCATTGAGAACTTATTCACATTTAAAGTTACCAACTCATGTTATGGGACACGTTAGAGATACAGATTTCGACGTTTTGAATTCACATTTAACCATGAAAACTAATCAATAAGGGAAAACTACTTTACGTTTAAGAGACAAGTACCTTGTACCTACTTGTTAAAGTTACTTTTTATTCAAATTAACTTCCAAGTTCCACCAGACACAAAGCATGACTTTTTACATAAGAAATTTCATGTAGAAACCACAATAGCTTCGGGACACAAATTCATATGTATTGGTGGAATAACCCATATAGGCAATGTTTTATTAATTATAATTTATATAGTAATATCATTCAATTCAATTTTTTTATTTACCTTGATAAACATTCTAAGGTTTCTTTTATTGACTGAGGAATAAAATACGTTACCAAACACTTTGTGCTAAACTTTGTAGAAGTACTAGATCTTTTTAATTAAGTATTATGGTTCGAAAATTAGTATTTAAACTTAAAAATAACAAAAATATGCAATAAAATGTTCGAATAAAACGAATAAATATCTTCAACAAACTAATGTTTAACTTGCAGTTGCAGAATTTGCATGGAATTACAGAGGAGGCTTGGCCATTAGGATAATTGATGTATAACAATAACATAATTAGATATCACAAAACTATTTCCGACGTATGGGATTGGGGACGTATTTGGGATATCATTGAGAAATGGGGTAATTTTTATCGTTTCCTTAAAACGATAAAAAATACCCCATCAGTCATTGATATCCCACCCTGGACCCACCAGCGTCCTCAAACAATGCTTGATCTGAAAAATACTCGAAAAATAATACCAAACGATCAAAGACCTCTTTTCCAGCCTTCTTAATAGCATGCCAGAATAATTTATAATTTACACAGATGGTTCAAAATCTGATCAATCAGCATTTTCCTCTTTCGTTACAAAAGATTCCACTCACAAAATAAAGCTTCATAAATTATCTAATATTTACACCGGCGAACTTAACGCAATAGCAGCAGCTCTCCACTTTTGCATGACCCTTACTCACAATACTATATCACTATTGATAACTGATTCGTTGAGTTCTCTAAAAGGCCTAGATTGTATGTATCCGAAACACCCCAAAATCCCAGTTATACACTCCTACCTATCCACACTAAAAAGTTTAGGCAAAGCAGTAAAGTTTATATGGATCCCAAGCCATGTGGGTATAGTGGGAAACGAGCTGGCCGATCTAGCTGCAAGGGAATTTCTCGAACTGCCGGGGTGAGGTAAGATTACTCTAACTCCATCTGATCAACGAAAAACCCTGAAGAATGAAATCAATGATGGAAGGCAGTCTATGTGGGATGAAAGGCCCCCGAATAGACTGAGAACAATAAAAAAGAATGTCGAGCCCTGGAATACATCTAGCCGCCAATGTCGTAGGGAGGAAGTGGTACTGACGAGACTCGGGATAGGCCTCGCCGGATTGACACACTCCTACCTTTTCACTAAAGAAGCTCCGCCGAAGTGCCAATACTGCAATAATATGCTGACAGTAACACAAATATTTCAAAATTTTTCTCGTCGCGCCTCAATAGCTTGGGACTGAGTACTGACCTTCAAACAGTCTTGGGAGATGACAGTGAATCAACAAAATTAGTGTTCAAATTCTTAAAATTAAACGATTTATTTACAGAAATTTAGCACAAATTTTAAGTATGTTGTAGAACAAAAGTCTATATAAAATATGTAAACTAAATCAAACAACGAAATATTTTGGTACAAAAACAAAATAAAAAGGAAAAATTGGCATTGATAACCGGTGTAGTTGTACGCCACAAAACTTAAACAAACAAACAAACAAACTATTTCCGATGTCAGCGGTATCAATTGCTTCCTAGGAGTTGACTTTATATCGTCGATTCTCGATACCGATTCTTTTCTCAATAATCGATGGGACCGAGAATCAAAACATCCCTAATCTAAATAAACCATAATCTAATGGTGCAACATCTGTAATATTGGCAGAATGATGCAACACTCCTGCACACGCAGTTCCCATCATTTTTCCTAAGTCCAACGAGAACGTGAAGAAGTATTGTTGTTTCAAAATGTATTGGATTAGGTTGAACTCAAACATCAATAAACTCCACCTAGCTATTAAAAATAAAAGTGTAATGTCCATAACCAGACCATCTGGAAGAAGCTCAAAACGCAAATCAACTTCGAATTTCCGCCAAACACAAAGCATCACCTTTTACCTCAATCGATTCTAGCGAACTAAATTGCGACACTATTTCGATAAATAACTGATTCTTCTAAAGCACAAATTTCTTTGGCGTCTGCCTTTGCACTTAGACCTTCCTTCTCTTAGCATTGCAAGTGTATTTTAATAATATAAATGGCCCTGTAAAGCCAACTCAAGTCAAAAAGAATTAAAGGATTAGTATAAGTAAAAATTGACTTAAACAGTAGAAATAAAAAACATTCTCATATGATGAATTATGAAAGTAAGAATTAAGAGTTTTTTCATTCACAAGAGCTCTATATCTTGTTGCATTGGGCCATACAAGTTACGTAATATTTCATAACATAGTTTTTGATGATAAAATTCATACCCCTTTGAACCAACAAATCCTTCAACTTCCCTATAATTAATCAGTTTCCTATAACCCTTCCAGACTTCTAGATTGGAAATTTAGGTGATGAACCGCTAAGAAGATAAACATTATTATTTTGTTAATAGTTTAATTTATATATTTCAATTTTTTTTTTTTTTTTTGATGACAGAAACAGCACAAGAAGAAATAAGGAAAAGAAAGAAAAAAGATTAATAATAAATTAAACAGTTGATCGTAATTAAAAAGAGGAAATATGGTTAGAATGTGTGAAAAACAACAACAAAAAAGTTAATGGAATGTGTTGCAGTTTCGATTAACTTTTAAAGTATTCATCACATCATAGAAGCGTCTATTTTGTTACGTTCTGATAAAGCTTACAACATAAACCGAAACTTTTGCGGCATAACTAATTGGTTCCTTTACTTTGTTTCTTTTTTTTTCAAGGATGTACACTCCAACCATATCACCCATAAAATAAATCAATGGCTAAGTATATACTATTATATAATTATCATTCAGACTTTATTATTCTTGTTGTCATGAATGAGAATAGTTAAATAAAGCAAGTAAACCTTCATTTCATTCAAAAATTCATTTCGTGTCAATTCCTTACAACAAAAAAACCTTCCGTCAACAAGTTTTATTTTGTAACAAATAAAGCTATCCAAAACGGTCTTTGAAGAATCTTATGTTGCTCACATGATAGCATTTACTTATCTACTAATTAATTTCACTACCACTCAAAACTTACATTTCTACATTTCAACTTTGATCCCCTATTGGTTACCGAAAACCATCCGATGTAGAAAAAGAACGGCCTCCGGACATTTCTCAGGTATTTGGTAAGGTTGTACTGTTGGCCAAAAGTTGTGCAAGAATGAGGTTTGGCCAGAATTACGCTTAACTGTTTTTTTCTCCAATTGACGATTCCAACTTTTTTGATTATAGGTATGACCTATGTGGATCTACCGACCTGAAGTCGATACTAGACCGAATTAATAGAAAATAATTATCCTGCCATCAGCTATGCTCGGATTGGGTCCTGGAAATAGCAACAGTATATAACCCACCAAGCCACTCCCCATTAAAAAACAAAACAAAATCAGATCAGTTGGTAAGAACACTTTCCTCAAGACGTAGTATTTTTAAAAGTATTGTGGCCTCGGTTTCAAATGTTATTTATGAGGTGGTAGTCCCCCCTCAGTGCTCTAAAAACGGATGGACTAGAAACCCACATTTACAAGAATAAGATGCAATAATATAAATTTCATTAACTAACGAGGTCCATAATGAAGTTGAACCACACATTTGAAAAAATTAATAACTTATTCGTTTTGTAAACGAAGCGATTAACACAGCAGGAAGTGCCTCGAATGATCTTGCTGCACCTGCAATATCCTTAATATGACCAGGATCATAACAACGCTAATTACTCTTCAACAGAATCGATTAACGAAGAACTTGTCTGGGGCACAACATTGACCTATTGAGTTTGATATTGACCAATATTTTGAAAATACCCGGAAAACTCGCAATTCGTTCCAATTTACCATATGTACATTGATTATAGATCAAGGATTCGGAATAAAAAAAGTTAAATTATTAATGTAGAGCTACAATATTTTATGGGAAATTCTTTGTTTGGGAACAGTAAAGTATATTTATTGCTTTGTTATGGTTACAGGATGAATTATATCATCCTTTACCTGAGTTTATGAGATTAAGGCAAGAGTTGAAGAGATTAATAAATGGTTCGTCTTTGGGATCTAAAGGTATTTCCAAATCTTTTGCAAGTATTGCAACAGTCCAGTCAAATGGTTTTAAAATAAGGCTTGAAGTGGAAAGTTTATGGGTAATTGTTTTTTATGTCTTACTTTGTATTTCTTAGAGTGCTAAACACGAATCAGAAGTATTCCAAAAAATTTCCATAGGAAAATATGAGAAAATAAAAAATAAAAAGTAGAAAAAGCTTTACTTTTTTTATTATTTTGTTTGTAACTTGCAAAGTAATCAATCTTAACAAAATAACTTTCTATATTAAAATAAAGAGAAGAAAATGACCTACAATTTATGACTTTTTTTTTTGTCAGACGTAAGGTATCCAAAAAGGAATTGTGCCAGTCCCACTTATCCGCAAAAATGTTTGTCGTACTTCTTTGTCAATTAGGCAGTGAGATATGTAAACACTTAATGTTATCCTTTACATTCTTTTATTTGTTTACATTTTGGCTTCATTCTAGGATTATAATTCCTAAATCATTTTTCAGTCAGTTACTCAGATATTTTTGTGTGAATAGCATCAGCCACAATGCCGCATACATATTCTAATGTTGAATACGCTGATATGATTTTTGTGTATGGTTTCTGTAACGTTAATGCTTTAGAAGCGGTGCCGGAGTATGCGCGCCGATTTCCAAATAAAAGAGTGCCTAATCGACGGGTCTTTTTGCTAACTTTTAATAGACTACGAGAGACTGGGTTTTTTTAATACGTAATGAAGGCGACCATTTCCAGGCAGAGCAGATTATCAGAGAAGAAATTGTGTCCAACGCCACTTCGATAACAATCCTGAGACTAGCATCCAAAGAGCATCTGCTGCATTAGCAATATCGCGGCAAGCAATATGGCGAACTTTGAAAGGTGATAATCGCTACCCATACCATCTTCAAAAAGTTCAAAATTTATTACCTCAAGATTATGTCAAGAGATTGAATTTTAGAAACTGGTTTCTTGACAAAATTCGCGATGATAATTTATTTCCATTAAAAATTACATGGACCGATGAAGCTACCTTTACAAGACGAGGAATTGTTAATCAAAGAAATTATCATGTATGGGCTCTTGAAAATCCCAGAGCTATTAGAGAGAATAGGTTTCAGCATGAATCAAAATGAAAGTTCTTTACCTTTGAGAACGAGCGCAACCGCGACGGGGAATGCTATTATATTATACAGGGTGTCCCGAATTTAAATGGCAAAACTCGAGGAACTTATAGGGAACCGAAAAACTAAGACAAAAAGTTTTTTAGAGATTTGCTCGTTTTTGCTTAGTTTTAGAGAAAATCGCTAACAAAGAAACAAAACAAGCTGTCATTTTTATACTTATTTATTTACATTTATATTTATGTTATGTTCTTTTTAATGTAAATATTGCTCAAAATGTTGTCCTCTTGCCCCATAACGTTTGGCTTGGAGTTTGTAACGGATAACTGGTGGGACCATATTTTTTACCTGTAAGATTGAATGGTATCACATTTACACATTTCTTGGAGAACGACTTTTCTAATTATTTAGATGACATTCCCTTACAGCAGCGGATTGAAATGTGGTTCCAACTCGATGGATGTCCAGCTCATTATAGCAGAGTTGCTCGAGCTTAGTTGGATTAAATTATCCGCAACAATGGATTGGACGTGGAGGAGTAGTACCTTGGCCACCCAGATCACCTGATATGACACCCATGGATTCCTTCGTATGGAGAACCTTGAAGCATAAAGTTTATTCGGTGTCAATCAACTCAAGAAAGAAATTAGGAGATCGAATCATAGATGCAGTGTACCAAATATCATCAGAACAATGTTTAGCTGCAATTTATCAAGTGAGTGCTAGATGTAATGCTTGCATTGGTGCAATAGGAAAACATTTTGAGCAATATTTAGATTAAAAAGAACATAACATAAATATAAATGTAAATAAATAAGTATAAAAATGAAAACTTGTTTTGTTGCGATTTTTTCTAAAACTAAGCAAAAACGAGCAAATCTCTAAAGGACCTTTTGTCTTAGTCTTATAGTCTTACATTATGTAGCAACCAGCATAATGTAATTTTGAATGTTAATAAGTAAAATAATGTAATGGTGCCTCTAGCCTAAGTTACTATAACCTAAAATTGTAATTAAATAAATAAATACCACTGGTAGCCATGGCTAATAGAAAAACAATTAACAAAATAAATTTATGTCTGGTATCTGAAATAAAAAAGTACTGAGGATAAGTGGGTCTAGGGTTGAGGTAGACTGGTTTTTACATGTGCATGGTTCTAGGAAACTTTGACTTATAGAGCCTCCCACCTAAGGAAATTCGACTTATAGTCTCGGTATAAGGCGTATAGACAAAAAGTTTACTTAACCAAATACGAATACAATTCATCATATAAACATATTCGGGAAATATCAGTTTTTCGTGATAGAAGAAAGATGTTGTCCAAAAAGCATTGACAATGTCCTTGGGTTCAGTAAAAGTTATATCGTTGTAGGTGATTGACCTCGGAACTTTGTTGACTTGTCTACCCTTGATAGCTCCTATTTTATTCCAAAAAATTTTTGTTGATACGGGTGATGAAATGGAGGAAATAAATTTAGTCCAAGATTTTTTTTTTTTTTTTTTTGCCTGGTTGATAACCCATCGTGCTTCTGCTTTGCACAAAGGGTGAGATTTTAAAAGTTTTAGAGCTTTGTGTCTTTTTGTCAGGGCGGAGCGACACTCATGGGACCACCAAGGAACTTTCCTCAGATGTTTGGATGGCTTCGTTTTAGGAACAAACTGTTTGGCAATTTCCACAATCTTCGATGTAAACGCTTCAATATTTTCACCATGATAAGGGGAAATCACATAGTTTTTGAAAAAATCCGAACAGGCTTGGAAGTAACCCTCCCAGTTAGCTTTATCTATCCTCCATTTCCCAAAAGAAGTTGGAAGAAATGGATCACTTTGCAGCGATAATATGAGAGGTACGTGATCACTATCAGCGAGATCACAGTGGAAATAGGACTGAGGGATAATGGGAAAAGAATGAGAGGCTAGACAGAGTTCAATTGAAGTCCAAGTTTTGTGAGCTCTGCTATAGAAGGATGGCTAACAGGAACTGCACAACATAGGAGAAAATTCATCTATTATTGATTCTAAAATTTTTCCTCTGTAATGTAAGTAAACAGAACAGATAGTGAACTGCACCGAGAGTTGGACAACGGCTGCGACAGCTTCCAACTTAAAAGACAAATTAATTTCCTTATAACTAATATCTTTTTTAAAGGTGAGAGAAACACCCCCACTGGCCTCTGTATTACGAGAAACAGATTTATTAATACAGTTAAAAGAAGATTTTTAAAATTGACTGATTGGCGTTTAAGTGAGTTTCCTGAATCGAAACAATTGAGGCATTATAACAAGAAATTAGCATTTGTAAATCATTATAATGGCGGTATATGCCATCACAATTCCAATTCAAAATTAACATTTGTGGGTGTATTTTAATAAAACAAAATATAATCTTATAACAGTAGTTATTAAAGTTAATTCTGTTTATTATCATTAATATCAAAAATAGAGGTGTTCTTTAAATGATTTTGAAGCCCTTTTATTATTTTAGTAAATCTGCTTTTTAAACTTTTTGTGTGGAGAACAGAATACAAATCTGAAACCATATTAATGATGGAATCAAGATCGTTGGATAGTTATAGGGAGGCTGATACTGGGTCTTTTGTTGAAATCCCGTTATCTAATAATGAGCATAGTTGAATGTAAATAAGTAGATAGTTTTTTCCGGTAAATCAATTAGCTTTCTAATAAGAACTAAGGCATCGGCTATAGATTTTTTATCCGGTGTAATTGGGGTGTTTGCCGTTATTGTGTTACCCGCATTAGACTCCTGATTCTGTAAATCACCAGTAGGCTGTTGGTTGTTGGCTTTCTCGGAACCCAACTCGCGTTTATTGTTTGATGTGTCATGCATGGAGCCTAGTTTAATTATTTTTTCGTCAGTAATATGACAATGATCTCTGGGATCTACTGAATTAATTTTCAAGTTATTTTCTAATTGAGCTGGGTTTTTTAGTAACACTGTTGAAATGTTAGTTTTCTTTGGAGTAGTACGCTGACTGTTATTCCATGGATTATTTTCATTTAGTGAGGGGAAATCAGCGAGTCCTGATGGGTTAGTTTGTCTAATGTCGGTACGAAGGGTTGGGCAAAGGGAGGTAAAGTGACCCTGTTTCTTACACCTGAAGCAGACCCCGTTATCCTCGTAAAAGAAAATACGAAATGAGCCCTCATCAGTTTTAATGGTTAGAGATTCTGGAAGGAAATTAAAGCTATCTGGAGTAACATAAACTTGTCACCTCCAACTTAAAATGTGAGAAAAAATAGATTTTTCAACACCAACTGTGAGGAACTGAATTGGCGACACTGGCATTACCTTCGCCTGTTTTAAAGCCTCTTCTATTGCACTGTGTTGTATGCATGGGTCAACATTAGAAATTATGATTTTTTTTTTTCGCAGGGTTGATTAGCCTTCTGATGGGAATAATATTTGACCCTAACTTTATGGTTGCATTAGATTCTATTACTTGGTCAACCAATGATTTTGAACTAAGGTGTACGCATATGCGGTTGTTACTTATTCTACAGGCAAACTTAATGTCTTTAGGAGAAACGATTTCTTCAAGTTTTTCCAAGTATTCAAGAAGTTTTATACCTTCTACGCTGTAGAAAACGATAGCTTGGTCTCTTTCGGGAAATTTTCCTAATTTCTGGGCAGTAATATTAGCAAAAGGATTATCTTCTCTTTGATTAATTCCTGTTTTCTGATATTCTTCGGATTCAATAACAACATTGTTATTGATGTTCTGGGATGACATTTTTTCTGGAAGAGATGTTCGCTACATAACTTAACGGCTGTAGATGACTACCTCAAAGAAGTAGGCAGGGTGGTGTTACTTAGGCAGCCACTGTGAATTCTCCGAAAATAATGTTGTTCAAAATCTTCAAAGGGTGTACTTCAAACGTTCACGAAAAACACCGCGATGTGCACTCACTGAATGCTCCAACTAGACTTCTACCAGTGGTAGAAGCTGATGTCTTTGCTGATTTGCACCCAATTAAGCATGATAGACGGTCGCACTCCGAAAGTTACAGACTATTTTAAATTATGTAATGTATTATGTGTATATATGTAAATATACACACACACACACACACACACATATATATATATATATATTATGTGTGTGTGTATCATAGGAAAAAAACTCGATAAGTCGAAGTAAATTTGTTCACTCTTAAACTTTGGTTTATCGAGTTTTGACTGTATAACTATTTATATATTGTATTTTTATAATAATGAAAAATCGATATATCGTAACGTTACTATCGATACTACAAACATATAAAAAATGAGCTCTCGATATAAAAATCAGATATCGGATTTTCAAAGACAACCATTCAAATCTATAAGTATCACAACATGCTTCACATTCTATTTCAGATAATTCTCGAGACCTTCCAATTATTTTATATTGTATATAGTACAGTTTTTACATATATAAAAAATAAAATAAATTAACGGCAATGGTAACTTTCAGAAGTTTTTCGCTACTAAAATGCAATAAATATAAATACATAAAAATATTTTGATTCAGGAGCATTTTCCTGAAGCATTATACCTTTTTCTGCACGGAAATCATTCTGTATTGCAATGAGTAAATTACTAGGATGTATGAATTTCAGTTCGTAATATATCGGTTATAATTAGCAGATATAGCCTTAATCAAATTCAAAGCATTGACATTAAAAATGGTTTGATACCATTTGCTTATGACCGTGGTGAAGCATAAAATTTTTGGAAAAGTGATCGCTGGGTTCCCAGTGAGCAGTCCTGGATGTCGTGTAGATTTCCTCTAATAGCTTATTGTCACGCTAATCGTCCTCACGTATTTTTCTCTCATTCGAGTTATATCTTTTTAAAATATATTATTTGAAATTAAAAAGTTTAAGCGTTCAGAATTTATCACTGCTTCAATGTTTCAACATCATATCTCTACAACAATGGTAAGATTCAATTTTGGCAATTGCCTTAACAAAAATATTAGTTCAATTACTAGAACAAAAGAGAGAATTTTAATAGAAAATTTCCAACCTCGAGATAAAAAATAAGTGAAATGGTCTGGAAAGAAAAAAATATTGATAAAATAGATATATGAAGGAATATAAAATAAAATGATAATAATCTAACCTTCAGATTAGGTTTGTAATAATAGAATAAAGAGATAAGAAGGGATAGGACGAATGATTGGGTTGTCCAGAAATTAATTTCTTTCAATTACCCCTCCATGTAACCAACTATCTACATTTGTAGCTACATGTTTCGGAGACGATGTTCCATCATCATAGAAAACACTTAATCCTCGTGTTGTTAACTTCTGTTTCACCTATTTACATTTAAGAAGTCTAAATATCAATGTAACAAACTAAACAACACAATCCAAGTTGAAACTGTAGAAGTGATTGTTTACATGTGAGGTTATAGGAATGAACTATCGAAAAATATAAACATGAAGAGAAGCGTAAGGATCGAACTGGTCGGTGTAGCGCGGATCAAGCCAGTTTGGTGGTGTCGCCTATCCGAACAAATACCGAAATGTCAAGTAATTTATCAATCCTAATTATATTGATCCTTCTATATCATTATGTACATCTCAACTGATTCAAAGAGTTATCAGGAATGGATTGGGAATGTGGGCAACAATCGACCTAAAGTGGGAAAATAGTTAATAACAAAAGGATGCGTAATCGATTACTGCCAAATGAGCAAGATATGGTACATTAAAATTATCATAGATGTTTTTTTTCTTTCGACACAAATAGAACCATCGAGTATTTTATGGTTTCAAAATCAGAAACTGGGATGGATTCGGTGGTTTAGTAGAACACCAAAGCTCAATTCAGTACTTCAAAAACATACTGAATCAATATTAATGATTGTCCTATAAAAGATTTCTTTGTATTGATACAAATATCTTTTTCAGCTTCGTATTTTTAATGATATACAACGTTGTACAACAATACAAGTTTCTGAATAATACTTATGTAATGCAGCTCACTAGCTCACTCAATTAATGTTATTTTTATAAAAATTTGTTTGTTTGTCGCTTAAATGCTTTTTCCTCCTTGCGGTGTAACCTCGTCACAATATAAGGAATTTCTATCATAACATTAAATATAAGAATAAATCAGGTTTAAAAAGAATTAATTATACTATTGACGTAACTATTAACTATTAATAATATTAAGGATGGAATTCATGCTTTCTTTTAAAAAGACTTACAAATTAAAATAATTGCAGAGTATATTTTTGCCAAATTAGCACTCTTGCTAACATACAAATTTTTCGGATATGATTTTTTTCGAAAATGTTTTTTTTTTTAATTTTTATTTGTTTTGTTTATACTTTATTGATATTTAAAATTGTATAAAATATACAAAGTAAGTTAATGTGTGCTTTCGAATCTGAACCGGTTTAGGGAATCTAAACATTTTACTACCTACACATTCCTGAATATATATATATATATATATATATATATATATATATATATATATATATATATATATATATAAATATAACATATATATATATAGTAGGAATTATATATATATAATGTAGCTAATAGGTAGAAGATAATATGACGGTTCCTGAAACGAATTCCATTTTTTTCAGTCCGGGATAGGTTTGTTGAGGAATAACAATGTTTCAAGGTTGGGGGTTGTTCAGGCCACTGCCGTATAGTCTGTTGTAGATACAACCTAGAGAAGGTATCCCTAGGGTGTATACTGTCTAGTGTTAGAGTCAGTGAGTTGTTTATTGTTCAGAGTGAGTTAGTGTACAGAAATCGTGAACGCTGATACCCTAATGCAACACCCTTGTGCGAACAGCTTCGATAGTGTCTGTGTAGAAATATATCATTAGTGTATAACCAAACTTTTAATATTTTACAAATACGTATTTTATTTGGCTTTTTAAAATGCAAAATAACGATTTTTAAAATAATTTCCAATTAATTATATTATATTGTAAGAAATAGTTCATCTTAGTATGTTATGATTACGTAACTGTAACGGAAATACCAAAGCACCCAGGGTGAATAATGCTTATGTTTAACTAAGAAAATAATTTTTAATTTCATAAAATATATTGTGAAATCTACAGTGCCTTATTGATGCTGAGTTTAGAAAATAAGTATTAAATTACAATAAATGAATATATAAAAAGTTGTCAGATTAATTAATTCAAGTTTTTTTTCGATTCAAAAAATATTTTTACATTTAAGAATCTTCTTTATACTAATAAATAGTATAAAATAAGATTATAAAATTAATTTATATTTCAGTTTTTTATCTCTTGTTCAAATGCAAATAATATTTTTAATTACAATAAATTACGGTCGAAGAAAGAAATATTCCATATTTCCATAAAATTATTATGGAAAAAAAAAATATTTATGTAGAAACTTTACATGATATACTTGAATAATGGTTACGTAACTCAAACTTTTATGATTACCCCTCTTCGGATGGTAGTTTTTTTTTTTTTTTTTACATTAAATTATTATTTTTTTTAAATATATTTAAAGGTAAATAAATAGTTGATTCCATGTTATTTCATCAATTACTATCTTAGAATAGAAATATTAAATTACAATGAATTTAAGTATGAAAAAATGTACAGATAAATAAATAATGATAAATAAATAATGAATAAATAAAGAACAAACATATTAACTGTCAATTCTCCAAGCTATTTATTCATAAGGCTTTGGATTTCGATTACTTACAGTTCTGTTACAATAATTAAATTTATTGATCTATAAATAAATAAGTTTAAAATCACTCGTAAAAATTAAAAATAGAAATTTAAGAACGATCTATGGCCCAGTAAAAAACACCACATAGATAAAGATTTTTTAAAAATCTTTTATTAACAGAAAAATACAACTGTATTAAAACAAATTCATCTAGTAAATAAGCGGATTACTATAAAAAAAAAAAAAAAAAAAAAAAAATGACATGCTGAAAACGTGTAGAGGAACTACCCATTGGTAGTACTCTAATGAAATATTTACAAAAGAAGAAGATCCCGAGGCCATCTTCTTTTCAGACGCCTCGGAGGATTGCCACGAATGGAATAGGAAGCAAGTTGTGTAACAAGTGGTTTTGGATGAGGAGTAAGTTTATTACGAAAGAAAAGGTATCTGATTCGTGCCAAAACAGCAACCTATGGGATATTAATTTCATTGTGGATCAGTTCATTTGTGAAAAAGTAAGTAGCATTTAGGATTTTTCGAAGGATTTTGGATTGGAGTGATTGGATGTGGGAAGAGTTCGATGGTTTGGTGGAAGATAAAGAATAAAATCACTGAGAAATAAGAAAAAAAACAATAATAAGCATAACACTTTTGAGGATTTAGAAATATCAAACAGGAAAATATTAAATTTTATTGGCCAATTAAAATATACTCAACATAAAACTTTTTCATAAATACTACACGTAAATTTGAGAAATATTTTACAAGGAAAAGGAAATACAAAGAACGAAAGCATAGAAAGAATGACAAGAATAACAACAATTTTGAGGAAAAAATAAAATAAAATAGATATTTACTGCGAAAACAAAACAGAAAAGAATAAACGGCGTTGAATGAATAACAAATAGCGTAAGTGGAAGGATGTCTTTCTGGTATAGGAATAAGGAAAATAAAAATAATTAAGAAGGAAAATAATTTCATTTAATTTAATCTTAACTATAAAACTAAAATTTATAAAACTAATAAAATGAAAGATTCCTAATCAACTGATTTAATCAATTTCTTTCTTCTAAGAGTTGATACTATATATTAAGATTTATTCAAAATTGAAATAATAATTCATTTTTTAATAGTTACCGATTCTTTTAGTAGGAAATGTTCAATTAAGTAGCGATGTTTAAAATTTTGTTATAACATAAATTTAAAAAAATGATTATTTAAACACCAAGAAATTATCTCTAAAATAAATAAATGAACACTGTATATATTTTGTATGTATTAACTATTAGATCTAACAGCTGATTACGTAACCTGCTAGGTAAACAACCCACTAAGGAAGAT
This sequence comes from Euschistus heros, assembly GCA_003667255.2. NCBI lineage: Eukaryota > Metazoa > Arthropoda > Insecta > Hemiptera > Pentatomidae > Euschistus > Euschistus heros. Next base: position 49,742 of record RCWM02001105.1, read on the forward strand.
ACAACGCGTTCGCTATGCCTAAATCCCTTGACTAAACATTTGTTTCAGTATTCTACGATAAACGCCCAAAGACTATTTCTAAACACCTACATATTTCACTATAAAAAAAAAAAAAAATGATAACAATTTTTAATTTTAAATTGAAAAACCCTTTAATTATTATCATAGTTTTGTATACTTACATTCTCTTTATTGTTATTTTTATTTATGAATATATGTTAGGATGACCATAGAACTTTGTTTTTATGAATGGGAATAACTCCTTTTTTGTTTTTAGGTAAAAATATAGATTCTACAAATAAAGAAAGGTAATCATAATAGCTTGGGTTACAGTGATTTCAGACTTTTAAAGAAAGAATTATACTCATTAATTTAAACAAAGAAATATTTATGTACCTAAAAAAATTATAAGATATAATTTTATATAACTTTAGAATGATTACGTAACTAAAACTGAAAACCGAACTACCCCATCTTGGGTTTTAGATATTTTTTTTTTTTAAATAATGAAACAGCCTTTATAATAAATAAAACAATTTATAAAATCTACAATGATCCATAAATAATTTCGTTGCATAAATGACAAATCACGATAAATGTATTTATAATAATTTACCAATAATTAAATAAATAAATTCAATATTTGTCCCTATTTAAATGAAAAGTCAAAAATATAAAAATTATTAATAATTTCTGTTACAGGAATAAAAAAATAAAAAAAAAAATTTAGTGATTTACTAATTTAAAAATAAAGAAAGAAATATTCCAATAAAGTAAGGGTTTTAAATAAATTCAGTACATATATAAAAAAAAAAAAAAAAAAAAACATAAGTACAAAACAATACATGATATGCATTATAATGATTACGTAACACGTATATTGAACTACCCCTGTTTGGTGGGGATTTATTTTTAAATATTATTTTATATATTGAATAAAGTAAATTGTAAAATGTAAGAGATTTTATCATTAATGATCACATGACAGAAAGTGTAATTTTAGGTATTAGTTTGTATATAAAAGGTCAGCTGTTAATTAAATAATTTCTTACACGCTTGTGTTTTTCTTTGTAAAATTTATATTATAAATAATAAATAATTAATAATAATAATCTCTAATAAATTGAATACAACAAAATAATAATTTTAATTAAAAACTTTTCACTCTTTCTGAAATGCTAAATAATAGTTTATGTTTTATTAAATTCCAATTATTTAAAACACAAACTAATCATAAAAAAATAATGATTTGAATTAAAAAATGTATTTATGTGAAAACTACGTAACATACCTTATGATTACGTAACTCAAAAAGAAATTATCCCTCATTTGTTGAAGTTTATATAAAAATAATTTTTTTTTGTTTAAACTTTTTATTAGAATAATTAAAAGCTGCCTCACTCAAGGGCAATGAGTAATATTGATGACAGAGAGTCATTCACACAATGTGTACAATGACAAGAAAATTAAAATAAACAGCCTTTATAAATACAAGAAATACAATAAAATATACAAGAGATAAAAATAATTTTAAAAAATCGTTTTTAAATTATAAATAATTAAAAAAATTGAAGGTATTTTTAAAAAAATTACTTTAGACTTATTATTATTATTATTTAATGGTTATATTAAAATATTTGCTGGAGAGAGTAGACAAATAATTACAAAATATAAAAAATGGCGTTTTTCCATATTCTATTAACATAACATATAACATATATGTTAAAAATTAATCATGTAAATTGAAGATTTTTAATTTTAACACTCAATTTAACACTGAACTAACCGAGATTTTATGTGTACCTATTTCTACCACAATTCCTCGGTATAAACAATAATAAGAAAGGATTAGATATTGAAAAAAACACTTTTGATATATGCTTTAATAAAAGTAGTATAGTCAAAAAGCAAAGTAATGAATGTTGTAATAGAAATTATTAATAACTTTTATATTTTTGACTTGTCATTTAAATAGGGACAAATATTGAATTTATTTATTTAGTTATTTGTAAATTATTATAAATACATTTATCGTGATCTGTCATTTATGCAATGAAATTATCTATGGATTATTGTAGATTTTATAAATTGTTTTATTTATTATAAAGGCTGTTTCATTATTTAAAAAAAAAATCTAAAACCCAAGATGGGGTAGTTCGGTTTTCAGTTTGAGTTACGTAATCATTATAAAGTTATATAAAATTATATCTTATCATTTTTTTAGGTACATAAATATTTCTTTGTTTAAATTAATGAGTTTAATTCTTTCTTTAAAATTCTAAAATCACTGTAACCCAAGCTATTATGATTACCTTTCTTTATTTGTAGAATCTATATTTTCACCTAAAAACAAAAAAGGAGTTATTCCCATTCATAAAAACAAAGTTCTATGGTCATCCTAACATATATTCATAAATAAAAATAACAATAAAGAGAATGTAAGTATACAAAACTATGATAATAATTAAAGGGTTTTTCAATTTAAAATTAAAAATTGTTATCATTTTTTTTTTTTATAGTGAAATATGTAGGTGTTTAGAAATAGTCTTTGGGCGATTATCGTAGAATACTGAAACAAATGTTTAATCAAGGGATTTAGGCATAGCGAACGCGTTGTTTTCTTCCTAAGTGGGGTGTTTTTTATCTAGCAGGTTACGTAATCAGCTGTTAGATCTAATAATTAATACATACAAAATATATACAGTGTTCATTTATTTATTTAAGAGATAATTGCTTGGTGTTTAAATAATAATTTTTTTTTAATTTATGTTATAACAAAATTTTAAACATCGCTATTTAATAGAACATTTCCTACTAAAAGAATCGGTAACTATTAAAAAATGAATTATTATTTCAATTTTGAATAAATCTTAATATATAGCATCAACTCTTAGAAGAAATAAATTGAAAAAAAATATTGTAACATACTTGAAAGAAAAAAAAGAAACTTGAAAGAAAAAAAGGAAACAGGGGTAAAATTAAAAAAAAATTTTAATTTTAACTACAGCATCCCTGTATAATAGACGTCCTGCATTACAACACAGCTTAAGTCTCTATTTGTTTACATAATAATATATAATTTGTTTGTGTAATAGTATATACAAGTATATTCAAAAAATTGAGTTTAAAAATGAAACCTTTTCTGAAAAAAATTTAAAATAAAGAGTATTTGTATTTTCTATGAAAGTGTGCAACCGATTTTTTAAAGCCAATTTTAAGGTAGGCATTAAATTTTTATGAAGAAATATCTAATTTTCGAATCTATGCCTCGTAGAAAACATCACAAAAATAGAAATAAAAAAATAAGAGTTTTTGCAAGTAGAAATTAGACGAAAAAACATAGTTGTAAATTAAGACTAATTTTTCTTTAACATTTTTTTTTTTTTTTGGTTCGTAAGACTGAAAGTTTGTGTGAAATAGTACATGAGCACTTGACTCATTTTTCACAGGTGGAAGTTCTAACCAAATATTTACATTGGAATATTCATCTTCGTAATAGCAGCATAATTTAGCCAAATAGACATAAAAAAAAAGACAAAAATTGGTTTTGTAGTTATACCCATCATCCAAAATTAACAAAATTCCACTTAAAATTCACAAGTGCCACAGATTTACCATTTGATGAAGAAAAAACATGGTAGAAGTCGTCATTTGCAATTAATAACATACTGATTCTTAAGGCAGCCAAAACCACCAATACAATTGTGACCTTAAAGGTGAATTCCTCTGAACATCCTCTATATGTTGGCACAACTGTAACTTTGAAGCTGATTCAAATATTCAAATATAAAAAACCTAACTGCCTTAGTATAACAATTGAGTCGTTCAGAATCAAAACCCATTAGGTCCCTTTTTTTCGAAAAATATATATTATTTATAAGTAAGTTTAAAAGCGCTTTTACCTATCGCTTAAAATCGGCCTTTATTCCACTAATTGTTTACAAACTGTTTAGGTTAAGTACACACTCGCAAGTTATCAATGAATTATATTATGTGAGTTCTTTATATTTATCACTTCAAGTACGCATGATGATTAAGAAGGATCAATACAATTAGAATTGATGAATTAATTGCCACTTCTATTGGAATTATTTTTATTTAAAAACTAGTCAAAAACATCAGCACTTTGTTAGATTGATTTTTTATATATATATATATATATATATATATATATATATATATATATATATATATATATATATATATATATATATATATATATATATGTATATGAAATGTAACATTTTATATACATAAACAACTCGATAAAGAGCGAAAAATAACCGAATAATTAATTTTTGGCCCAACTTTCAAATTGCAACCTGTTATGTTCAACACGAAATAGAAATATTCTGCTTATGCAACCATGCATTGAAATTCACAAGTTTAAGACGACTCCAAAAATACAAACTTAGAGATAATTTTAAAGAGTGTCAAGTTTTTCTACCTGTACAAAAATTAGAATTTAGCTATTAATTGTCCTGATGTAAAGTTTTGAAAAATGGACTTAACGGGTTTTGATTCTAAACGACTCAAACAATAGTCCACTACTAATGGAGCAGTATACACTAAAATTATAATATTACGATAATCAACATGTGAAACATTAACTCTAATCGCTGCTTATATTTAACCATCGAAGAGCACCAGGAAAAGTGATCTTTTAAACAAAATATCAAGTGAATCATCTGAATTAGCATTGATGCCAACTACGCGATATATCCTTGTTTAGAAGCCAACGTCTTTAGCTAGTTACGTAACTAGACTTATATATTTTTGGCCGCCAACGCCTTAAACTAGTTACGTAACTAGTAACAGATATCAACCACATTTTCTAACAAACTAAGCTTATAGTATAAACTATTCTTGTGTTAATACTGATTGTATATATATACAGGGTGTTCAGCATAAGACTGCAGCAAATTCGACAGGCGATTCTGGGCATCATTTGCAACAAAAAAATTGCAAATTTTTTGCAAACAAAAATCTCATCCGTTTTATAGATATTTTTGATTTTATGTTTTTAAAGAAATTTCTAATTTTTGACAAATAAATAAATAAAACAATGCGGCAAAATCATGATGAAGTTCACCTAGCAGTAGATGCAGTCAGGAGAAGAACGATGCTGTTTATAAGAGAAGAGGGAGGACATTTTGAAGAATTATTGTAAATTAAGAATGTCAATTTTAATTAAACTATCTTAAATTTTAAATATTCAAATATTAGAATAAGATAAATAGGTAATTGTGATTAAATTACTTTTCTATTAATAAAACTATTTAACATTTCTGAGTATTCTCTCAGTATTTACCAACATGCCGATGTTGGATCTCCCTGTTTTTTGTAATTAATAAGTGATTTCAGTATCAATTTTAGAAATTATCACTATTCATGGTATACCATTCGAAAGGTATCTGTGTGTAGAATTTTTTTTTTTTTAGTAGTGCACGTCTGTAACATATGTAATATTTTTGAGAAAAAATGCAGTCAAAGTTTTGGATTGGAATTAGAAACTTGCTATTTCATATGTTTGGATCAATAAGTTAAATACTGGACCCTGCTGTTTTGAAGTATAAATAAGTTTATTATAAAGGAAATTTAATCTTCTTTCTAAAGAGCATATTGAAATTGCTCTAGGTTTAAAAGTTCGGGAAATTTCTGGAGAAAACGCGTGTATGTGTGTAAAGGGTGATTTACTCTTAGTGAAAAAAAAAAAATTGGATGGAACTAGACCACAAATGAAGAAAAAGATAAAGGAAAGCTGATCGCATCTTTCTATTCCAATCCGCTACTGATGGATAATTCAAAGAAGTTTTTGAGGAAACTAAGTTTTTTGCCATAAAAGCTGTAGTATCTCCATTTTGTCAAAATATTTTGCCGGTTATTTTAGTTTTTTGATCTATAACACGATAACGAAAGGTTTTTTCGAAGAAAGTCTTTTCAATATCAATTGTAGCTGGAACCATTACCGACGAAATGAAGAAAAATAAACTCCGAAATCATACCATTTTTTGGCAAGTTATAATAGATATTGGCGAAAACTCCTAACTATTAGTCGGAAGCAAAATTACTTTTTTTCATCTTAAAGATGGTTAACTATTCTATTAGACTCTATACATGAAGTTATAATCAAGTCCCATAAAATAAAAATGCCAGAAAAATGTTCTAAAAACACTTGGATTTCAGAAAAGTACGAGGTTTTTAGCGCACTGGCATATGTATTTTAAAGGACTTGATTTAAAATCCATATATAGAGTGTAGTAGTAAATTTAATCTGCTTTAAGATAAAAAAAGTAATATTGGATCAGACTAAAAGTTTCGGAGTTATAGCCAAAAGAGTACACAAACGTGTTTTCGCAGAGAAGTGGGACTGACTGTAAGTTGGCCAATTTCTACAATTTTTTCCAAGAAATAACATGATGGAAAGTTGTCTAATTTAGGATTTGTTTTTTTACGTTTCGTAGGTACTGGTTCCTGCTACAATTAATGCTGAAAAGACTTTCTTCGGAAAATGCTTCGTTGCCGTGTTATAGGCCTAGAAAAATTCCGATATTTTGGGCAGTTTTTTTTTTGAAATTTTGGGTATGAAGCTGACGGCTGCCGTGATAGCAAACTTCAGATTCGGATTTAGCAACCCGAATAAACATAAAGATAAGTTGATGATAAAAGTTTGGTAAAACCCTTATTTTACTGGACTAAATGGAATGGCACCTGGGAACAGTGTAACAACTTCAGAGGCGGTAAATTATCTCAACGTGTTACTTCAATTGGCTAAAAAAAAGCATGGATTCGAAAGTGCTTAGTAATTCGGACGATATGCTAGTTCGTATTATTTTTTATTTTTCTGTAGAAAAGTGTTTTGTTTGTCACAATCGTATCATATCCTCATAATATATATAGTATTGTTTAAATTTATGTAATTAAGTTTTCTCTATAATTAACCATTGAGATTAAAATACTGGTTTTGGTGGGGGAACTGACCCGGCAAGTGGGTCTGTTGGTCCTTTTTGCCAGGACCCGACGCCTAACAATGGAAGTTCCAGGATTCATTTCAAGGGACTGCCACGAAAAAAATATTAACCGAACCAGTTGGGAACCGGGCGCTTTGGGAACCTATCCTCATACGTAAAAAAAAGTTTAGGAGAAGGTGCCAAACTTCTACTCTCCTTCATAACTTTCACGCTAGTCAATTCAGTATTTTTATCAAATTCACTGATTATCAATCACTTTGATTGAAAGGTAGGAGCAGAGATTCAAAAAAAAAAAAAAAAAAGAATTGAAAAATGGGTGTAAGATGTAGTTATACAAATGCAGTAACTTGACACGTGTAGCGAATAGCCTTGACTCAGACAGCCAAGATACAAACTATTCCGCATACTATACATCTATTTTATACCATTTATTAATTTGAGCATTAATTAAGCTCTGTAGCTTTTAAATTTGGATTGAAATTCTCTTAAAGTGCCAGAAATTGTAATTTCTTTTACGGTTTTGCTTAAATTCCTTTAATTTAAGGGGCAAATTTAAGGGGCAAATGACGGTCAAAACCTCTCGCAGTAATTTTTCGTTACTAAATGAGTAAATGTTATCCGCTAGAGAGTTATAAATTTTCCGATCCATCATTGTACACAACATTTCATGTTGGATTTGGTTAAGGTTTACTACGTCTGTGGTCTCCACTTCACAAACTATGTGTATTAATGCTTCTTTGCGAGTCTTAAAATATTTACAATACAAAAAAAAAAAAAAAAAGAGAAATTGTTGAAAAAAAAAAAAGTCAGAGAAAAAGATCAGTAAAATATCATTATTTCAGAAAGGGGCAACCTTAGGGCAATTTTTCTTTCACATTATGCTTACCAGATAGCGTCTCTAAAGTACCACAAAGAGTCCGCGATTCAACATAAACGATATGGATTAATTTTTTACGACATTTCATTAAAAAAAAACTTGAAATTAAGGGTTCCATAAATTATAAAAGAATAATTTAATATATTCTTCAATGGAGGAGTTTCATATGTAGATAATTAAATGTATAATATAAAGCATTTAATCCTCTTTATTTATTGTAAAAATATGTGACATGTTTCGGGAAAACAAGGTCCCATCATCAGACTTAAAAACTATCACTAGGTGTTAGCACACCTGAATGTAATACACCTATATTACAGTGAATGTAAATGACACTGACACGGTGTGTTCACGTGTTTTTACAATAAATAAAGTAGAATAATTTAAAATTTTCGAAAAGTTTACCATAATTATACATACCTCCCTGAGAATAATTCATATTAAAATCAACGTCTGAGCTTTAAAAATAAGGAAGTTATAAATCACTTAACTGCGTTTAAGTCAAATAACAGACAAGTTCAAAAGGTGGAAGATTAATGTTATATATACTTGTTTACTTTTTATTTCAGCTCTTCTTTTGATTGGATTATTTTTGTTTATGTATTGAACAATAGAATTAACTTAATTCCAATTTATTTCAACATAGTTTGATTTTGGAGGTTTTGACCTTAAATATTAGTCAGTGGCCCCACTGTGCGACGTTTAGAGCATGCATACTTTAATATATTAATACTTTAAGTTTTTAAAGGCAATTTAGTTTGCTAAAAACCTATCACAACATAATGTGTTATTATGGCCCATTCTCCTATACATAAATAGAAAAGTGTATATAAAGTACCTTTCTATTCCTTTTATTCTCTCTCTCTCTCTCTATATATATATATATATATATATTCACACCTGTCAATTACTATTAAACAACTATTGAATGTGTTGTAAGAAAGAAAATGGCGTGAATGGTATGAGGCGGAACAGAACCCAGCGGGACCTCTTTTCGGTCTCTCATCCAGCTCATTTTTAGACTTCTCTGGGTGTTATCGAGAATATGTTTATGAGTGTATTAGGATGTCCACGTAATTTTTTTGCGGAATCGTTTGTAGTAGGTTCGTATTTATTCGTTAACTGTAGATGTAGGTCAGTATTTAGAGTTATTTTGCTTACGTACCAGGATACTTTTGTGATTGACCTGAATGTTTTTGCCTGGAAGATTTAGAGATTTGTTAATGTCTTTTAACTGTTCCGTATATCTGAGAAGCGTATTTCCAAATAGGTTTTAGTAAGTAAGTATAAGTGTTCATATTTTGTTTAAGTTGTTAAGGTGGACGCTTGGAGAAGTCTTTTAAAATGTTAATATAACTTTTAATATAATAATAATAAAAAACTTTTAACTTTGAAAAAAACACATGTTTCATTGTTATCTCCGGTTAATCCAAGCATTTAGCCGCTCCAGCCTATTCCTTGGTCCCTAAGGTGTCAGATTGGTGAGGGTTTTTTATTTTTTATTTTTTTATTCTTTTATTTTTTTTTTCCATACAAGGTAAAAATGCTGAAGCCGAGAAAATGACATCAGAAAAAACACCGCAGCGTGTTAGACGGTGTTTAGGCGGGGTGTAAAAGTATATCATTTTAATAGTTTCAAAAAGAGTCAACTTTAATTTTAATTACTGATTTTGTCTTCACCTTTCCAATTATGAAAACCAAAAATGAATTTGTAGTTAAGAATATTATTTTGTCAATTTTAGGTGATAAGTTTCATTTATTGTAGTTAGTCATTTGTTTAAAAATAAAACATATGTTTTTATGACGTCCAGTCACAACACTAATAAAATAGTACAGTCTGGCATCTGATCGCAAGAACATCGCATCTCGTTTTAACCGCTTACATCCCATCCACAGTCTGGCATCTGATCGCATCTCGTTTCAACCGCTTACATCGACAGTCTGGCATCTGATCGCAAGAACATCGCATCTCGTTTTTAACCGCTTACATCCCATCGACAGTCTGGCATCTGATCGCAAGAACATCTCATCTCGTTTTTTAACCGCTTACATCCCATCGACAGTCTGGCATCTGATCGCAAGAAACATCGCATCTCGTTTTAACCGCTTACATCCCATCGACAGTCTGGCATCTGATCGCAAGAACATCGCATCTCGTTTTAACCGCTTACATCCCATCGACAGTCTGGCATCTGATCGCAAGAACATCGCATCTCGTTTTAACCGCTTACATCCCATCCACAGTCTGGCATCTGATCGCATCTCGTTTTAACCGCTTACATCCCATCGACAGTCTGGCATCTGATCGCAAGAACATCTCATCTCGTTTTAACCGCTTACATCCCATCGCCAGTCTGGCATCTGATCGCAAGAACATCGCATCTCGTTTTAACCGCTTACATCCCATCGACAGTCTGGCATCTGATCGCAAGAACATCGCATCTCGTTTTAACCGCTTACATCCCATCGACAGTCTGGCATCTGATCGCAAGAACATGGCATTTCGTTTTAACCGCTTACATACCATCGACAGTCTGGCATCTGATCGCAAGAACATCGCATCTCGTTTTAAAAAAACCGCTTACATCCCATCGTCAGTCTGGCATCTGATCGCAAGAAGATCGCATCTCGTTTTAACCGCTTATATCAACAGTCTGGCATCTGATCGCAAGAAGATCGCATCTCGTTTTAATCGCTTACATTGATTGTCTGGATTTTGATGTTATGAAGATCGCACCTCATATTATTGGCTTGCGCAGTCTTGGCTTCTAACGCTAGAAGAGAGCACCTCGTGTGAACAATGGTATTTGGATCCTGGAATAGCAAAGTGTGCACCACCCGCTACAGTTAGAGCAAACGCATTGAAGTGGAATAGTCGCATTGAACTTCGCTCCTTTCATCGTTTAAGGAAGGTCATCTGGAGATAATTGTTCTTCACTTCGTGAGTTGGTTGAACTTTATTTTAAACATTTAATTTATTTTAATTTACCATTTTTCAATATATTAAGGTTAAACGATTTTCTTTAGTTACAAACTTTATTTATCTTGCTATAAACTATTTATAGATCTAAATTCTTTCTTAATTGTAAAATTTGTTTTAATTGAATATTTTCCATTGGTTTTTTTGTTTGTTTGGTTCTTTTTTGTAAATACATATATAATTAATCTGTTACATGATTGGAAAGGATTATTTTATGTTGTTTTATATTTGCCTAATTTCTTGTTAGTTTCATATGTTTTTAATAATTAAGGACGCTGCAGAACCGGCTGGAAAGGGGATAGTGGTAGGCAGCCAATAAAGGTAAGCCCCTCTTCCCAACAGACGGTGTGACTGGAAGTATAATAATTGGGGTCAGGAGGTTGGGGATGGGTAGTACCTTTTAGACTGGGTTGATCTGTGTTCAGGTCCTCACCCACGGCCAAAGAAAGAGCTGAGAGACCTGCCTAATTTAGGCTGGAATCTCGAGAGCACTATAAACGCACTAAGTTTCTGTACAGTGAAGAATTGCATCCTGCGCGAGTGACCCAGCTCTAGACTAAACACTGCAGATCTAAACTCAGAAATTCGTTAATCATCTAACGAATAATAACCAGTATTGGCATGAAGTGAAAAGCAGTATTAGCTGGTGGGATCCTTGCTAAGAAATTATGATTCTAAACTGGAGTATATTACGAGGGGAAAAACCTTAAGAATAACACAGAAGTCAGAGGTGACTGGATAAAAGGTGCGTTCTGAAAGCAACAAATACATTTAGAAAGTATGTTTCCGCCACTTTCCCAATATATTCAACTTGACCGGGTTATAATTTATTTTCTGGCGGAACCGAGATATAGATAGATCTTAACCTTCACATCCTATCTAGAATAGGTTAGTAACCTGTAGGATAACCCGTCCTTCCTTCCCTAGTTGGAGTATATTGGACTTTTAGCCCAAACAAACAATAACAAAACTTTCTAAACAAAACTGAAAAATACAATAATGAAAAAAAGAATGATATTAATGATTTCGTAAGGCAATCATCGTAACAATCAGTGAATGTGATGAAATTGAATACTACAGGCCTTGTATGGGTGTGGGAGACTAGTACTCAATAGTACCTCCTCCTGGCATAAATTAAAGAGATTTATTTGAGCAAATCTCTCATCCAGCTTCTTTTAAGCCTTCTGAGAGTATTTCCAGGTATGTCAGTCGTGGCCATGTCATTAATGACTATGTTGTTATGTCCATGAAGTCTATCGTGAAATCGTCTATAAAGGTCATGTATATGTTCCTTTACTGTGGGTATTTCTAAATCAGTGTGAAGTGAGTGGTTTGAAATGTATATATTGATTTCGTGATTAGTCTGAGTATTTTGATTGGAATATTTGTATTTTTTTTAAGGTGTGTATTTTTTTCACAGCATATTTGTGTGGCGTATGTCCATATGGGTTTAAGTAAGTAAGTGTATGTATTCAGTCGTTGTCGGAGTTTTAATGTCGACCGTTTATGAAGCATTGGATACAGAAGTTTTAATCTCTTGGTTAAACTGAGACGTTTTTGTTTTACGTGTGGGCCCCAAGTCATTCTTCTATCAAATGTAAGTCCTTTATATAAAACTGAATTGAATTTTTTAAATTCATTTATTTTTCTTAAATATATATTTTATATTTATTAGGATCTGTGAACGCTTGAATTTGAAGTCTGTTATGTGATGTACAGTTGCAAAGTAAAAAAAAATAAATAATTAAATTTAAAAAAAATTAAAAGCTATGATTGTATTCAAAAAAACTACCCCTATGAAGAGAGCGGTTGTAAGGTTTCAATGTATTAGCAATTGAAGTCAGGACGGGGTCAATCGGTAGTGACTGTAATAAAGTTGCAAGATTTCGAACTGCCGTATACCATAGCTGGCAGACAAGCTGTAACTCATTACGCAGGTGCGTAAGGGGGCCGTATCGGATTACGTAAGAAGTCTGTTACATAAGAGTGGTGGCTCGTTGGGATAACCGCACACAATGGCAGCAGCTAGGGCAGTGAGGAGATCGCTCGCTCTCGACGGGGTCTGGGTACCCCTCACCACTCCATTCGGTAAAGACGGAGGCATCGACTGGAAGGCGCTACGGCACAACTTAGCCCACTACGAGCGTGTACCCTTCGCAGGTCAGTTAATTATTAACATTATATTAATAAATAGAATATATATAAATAATATTTCAAAAAATATTGTATAAAAAAGTAAAAAAAAAAAAATGTATATATAAAAATAAACTGAATAATCCATATATTCGTTAATATTATTAATTCATATATATATATATATATATATATATATATATATATATATATATATATATATATATATATATATATTGATTTAAAAAAAAAAATAAATATAAAAAAAAAATATATATATTAAACCAAATAATCTTCATTGTTAGATACTAAATAAGGCTGCATAAAGACGTAAATTAAATATATGTAAATACACAGGCTAACTAAATATAATATATATATTTTATTTGGAAATAAAAATAAAAATATTAATATTTTTGAAAACCCATTGTTAAATAATTAAATAATCTTCAAATTTGGATATTAAAAAAGACTTTATTCTATAATGAAATGAATAAAATTATATATAAAAATAATATATTGATAGCTGAATAATTAATTAATTAGATTAACAAAAAATAAATAAACCAATTAAATAAAATTATAAATGACTTTTATATATGTAGAAACGACTGTAACGTATAATCTAGTGAATAAAAATATAATATATAAGTTCGTAAATAGCTAATAATTATATACATACAATTACTGATTGTTCATTGTTCTATTAAAGTTAAATATATTTTTATGTACTTAAAAAATTTTAGATCAACAAAGTTTTTTTTTTAATTCACTAGGATAAACAGAAACGATTAATTTTCGCAGTGGCGAAATACGTCAATAGACAATATATATATATAGCCTATGTCCTGGAATTAACACATTAATTAACAAGAAAATAAAAATTAAATTAATTAATCATTTTTTGTCCTAAATGTATCGGCATATATTATTGTATTAATTCGATTAAATTTTTTTAAAAACATAGTTGAATTTAAATATAAACACTTCTCTTTCTGAAATTAATTCTAAAAACAAAATTAAAATTATCACACTAAATATTTTAATTGTTTATTTTAAACCGTTTCACAAGAACTGTAGTTTTTATATAAACATATAAAAAACGTACGTTTAAAAATATTTCCTATAATTATCAACATCATAAAAATACAAATAATTTTATATACATCGAAATTTAAATTCTTAAAATGATATTAATTTTTTTTTTCAACAAATTCAACTAAAAATCAACAAATCAAGCTAAAAAAAAAAAAAATAATAATTAATTTCATTTAACATTCGAAATTTAACTTTTTCATTCAATTTGTATAAATCATAAAATAATATTATTTGAATTTAAAAAATGCATGAATAAATTTTTCAACTAACCCCTACCCATCGCGTCAAGGGGGATTAAGAGTTACGTAAGACTATGGTCAATTGTAATGTATATTTTATCTCTATCTGATATACTGAAGTTATTTTTATATTTATAATCAGTAATTATAATAGTAAAATAAAAATTCAAGGCTTGTATAACGTTTATAATCACATTTTTTAGTTGAATACAGTGTTAGTTCGTTAATATGTTTCATGTTTTCGTTACTTAAAAAAAAAAAAAAAATAATCAAATTAAAAATGTGTATGAAAGGTATAAATAATTCATATAAACAAGAAATCTAATATAAAAGTTGAAAGTATTGATAAAAATAAATTTATTTTAAAAACACTAAAAACTATTTCAAAAAACTATAACAAAATAATATTCTAATTAAAGATAAATCATTTCATGATAATACTTTAAAAAATATATAGAACTCTAATATACCAGTTGAAATTATTGTTAAAAGTAAATGTATTTATTTAAAAACTCTGAAGGTTTGTCCGTGAAAACTATTTCAATAGTAATTTTTTGAAAATCGGTTTTGAAAGTAATATTGTTAGAAACCATTAACCAGAAATAAAAAAATTTACTTTATACAACTTATATTCATTGAAATGAGATAAAAACAATAAATGTTTAACAATTTCATAGTGAATATTATTATATTAATGTGATGTTGATTTTAAAAAGTTTTTAATTCTATAATTATTTATTTAAGCGTTGTTCATTACATAATAACACTTCCCTAATACTTCCCAACCAACCCCCTAGACTATCACGTAACAAGGGGGTTGTAGTTGCGTAAGACAGGGACTACTTTTTCTATTTAATTGATGCATTTCTGCTTAGTTATTAACTTTTTTAGTGTAAATTAAATACTCCTATGAACATGTAATATGATATTAAATATATATTCTTATATTTAGTAGCAGATAGAGAAAAACAAATAGATGAAAAAGAAAATTAAAAAAAAAAAAAAAAAACATCAAAAGGATAACTAATTTATATAAAATATGTGTAATTTTTTTTATTGAAATTTACAACTGTATATACAAATATAATACATCAAGTAAATATGATGATAATGATAAAAATGACATGTCACTTGTTTTCAAATCAACTATCCATTGGTAGCACTTATAAAGGTTCTATATAATTAAGTACTATATTAGAAAGTCCCGAGGCCATCTTCATTTTAGGTGCCTCGGAGGATTATCTGGAATGGAGTGAGAAGCAAGTTGTGATACTAAGGGATTTGAATGGTTGTGAAGTTTGCTATGGAAGGATAGATATCTGGTACGAGCTATTTCAGAAACATAAGGTATATTAAGATCTTTGTGGATAAGTTTGTTTGTGGCGAAGTAAGGGGCATTTAGGATTATTCGAAGGATTTTGGATTGTAAGGATTAGATACGAGATGAATTAGATGACTTAGTGGAACTATCGAAAAATTAAAAATTATTTTCGATATTTAACTTTTTATTTATGTTTAAATGATATATGTTCGAAATAAAGACTAAAAATAAACACAATAAACAATAGAACCCAACTTGAAACTACCAAAATGATGTTTCCAGGTAAAGTTATAGGAAAAACAATAGATCATCAATATGTTTATTTATAATCTACTTCCTGCAGCATTGGCAACAGGTTCGACTGATGGACTTTCAAACGCATTAGTCTTTGTATCATATCCAAATCAAAACTTGATTCAACCTTTTCATTCCTTTGATCAACATAAATTTCAGAATTAAAAGAGTCAAAGTAATTAAATTAAATTAACAATGATTATTTGAGATAAACGAAGTTTGAGGAAAATAGGGGTTTCAAACGTCACTTTTTTTAATTCAAACAAACATAGCTCCTAAATGGTAGGTCTAGGACAACTAATGTTATTTAACAAAAAATATTTTCCATTAAATTTCTAATTAGGAAAATACTTTCAATTTAAGCAAAATAATGATTTTATAACACCAACTCAATGTCCTCAAAACAATTCGACTCACACCATGGGATAAAAGCCCAGAAAAGAGACATATTGACATATTGAAAAATATGAATTGTCCACTTAAAAATAACCCAAAATGCAACAAACCTCAAGTATATCTGGCAAAAAAAACATGCTTGGGGAATGAATTCAATACTAGAAGAAGAGACAGGATATTGGCCTGATAAATCAAGACATTTCAAAATTGTTAGGAAATAACACGTTAACAAAAACTAATCTTTAAAAAAACGTATAGTTCTCAACTTGTGAATGGTGCCTCTAACTAAATGTAGTAGTATACGGCACAAGAAAATACGTAAATAACTTCTCCGAACCTGATTTCAGGATAGAGGGAAAGCAAAAAAAAAAAAAATTAAATTCAGCCGATTGTACAGTTTTGGCAGGAAATGCGTTTTGAAATTCGAAAAGTTATTTTGAACACTCAGGCAACGAGGAACCTGCTCTGAGAACTCTTGAAACCTTGACACAGTAACCAAAGGTGATTGTGAAAGCATTACTCGATACGTCGAGGTGTTTGACATTGGAACTTTCAGATCGGAGTGAAAAATGTGCGTAAGAAGTTCGCATTAAAATGTAAATCAGTATTTTTTTATATATATCTAGATATAACTTCGTGTTACTAAACAAAAAAAAATTCTTGACAGAAAAATAATTTATTCAATAATCTAAAACAGAATAAACATATAAAAAGAAGGAAACATTTTTTTTTTTTTTAATTCGATCTTTCTTAATCTATTCTGGTTCAAAATTAATGAGAGTGTTTTTTTTTTTTTTTGTATGCAAATTTAGAATAGCCTTTATTTTCCATGTTTCTACTCCTTATGTCTGCACAACCAATACAATACAATAACATAAAGTGAACCAATACAATAGCATAAAGTGACGTTAAACGAAATAAACAAATAAACAAAACCAATACAATACTTCGAGTATATTCTGCTTTGTTTTTGGAATGATATCCCTAGTCCATAGTATTGCATTTAGCTTTGAAATGACCTGCCATCTGCCATTTTCTTTTTCATTTCCATATATGGTATTAATATATACAATTTAATCTCCATTACGCTTCCAAGATATTTGAAGCATTTAACTTTTTTTAATACTTCCCCAGGGCTATTCCTTTATACTTCCTCAACACCGGACATAAATTCAGTCTTACAGGCATTAATTGTTGGGCCCCACTGTTGGTATTCCTCTTGCAATTTTCGGAACTTATAGTCGATATCCATGGTGTATTGGGCGATGATAACTTGATCATCTGCAAAGGATAAGTTATATAAAAACACATCCTTTTGGAATTGATACCTTGCTTTAGCATTAATTTTCAATCGCAAAAATTAATACGGGAGTTAAAAACCCAATATATATCTATTAGAGAAACAATAATAATTCAAGAACATATAGCATTTATTGTCTGAAGGTTACAATGTACCCTGCCCATCAAGATTACTTGTACATTAAAAATAAACATTGGATGTATAATAATGCTTTTACATAATATTCGACCATCTAATGAGTGTAATAGTGCCAGGTTAAAAATTACAGCCATGCGTGAAAAAATCATTGAGAAAATAATTCTCAATTGCGTGCTTTAAAACAAGATTTTTATTAATAAATAAGTAAAACTTCAATTACTTATTATTTATTAAATAAAATTATCTTTGTTCTTTACTTATGAGAACGGACGACGGGAGATGCTAGTTTCCTTATAAGATTTCTTTTTCAGATAGTAATTGTTTTAGTTGACATAGATCATTATTTTATAAAAAAATATGATGTTGAGCCTTTGGCCCATGCTTATATAAACAGGATGGACCTCCTATTAGTACCATGTTGTTTTCGAACAGAGTTCTTTTAAAGATACTTCTTTTCTATAGCATCCCTGTCATTGACATTTCCAGATAGGAGTAAGCTTCTTGAGAAAATTTAATTTCATTTGATGAATGAAACTATAATGCAGTTTACATTTTCGTTTAGCACTCCAACTGTCTGAAGAATTCTTCAGAATATTTTATATTACATTTTAGGCAATAATGTGTTTTGAATAAGTTTATGTTAAAAAAACCAATAAGATAACCTCTATTTCAAATGTTATATCTTATAATACAGTGTCTTACGTGGTGATGATATGCTATCTTAAAGTCACAGTTATTACAAAAAGTAACTAGATTAATATAACGAATAACACCTAACGATTCTTCTCCTTCTTTGAAAGGATTTTTTTTTTTTCGCTATTCGAAGTTTCCTTCAACCAAACTCATCCCTTAGCCGGTTCTTCCATTCCTCTCTGTCCATCGCTTCTTCTTCCGTTAATCCTCGGCCAGCCATACTTTCAGCCACTACATCTCTCCACCTGATGTGAAGCCTACTTCTCCTTCTCCTTCACCCCTGCTTCCCATTCATAAGCTATTTCGGGGATTCTTTAATCCTCCATTCTTTAAATATAGCCAAACCATCTCAGTCTCCTTCCCTTCATTTCCTCCAGAATATTCCTCTTTACTTCTATTATTTTTCTTATAATCTCATTACGGATTCACTGAATCCTTGAGATTTATTGCTGATCTCCAAAAATCCGTCTCCACAGCCAAAATCTTTTGTCTTGCATTTTTTCTAGAGGCCATGTTTCTGAGCTGTATAGCATTATGCTTTCTACCAGTGCCTTATATATCATATTTATATATGAATTTGGAACATATGTTGGCACTCTAGAGGACTGAATTTAACATTCCGATAGCTCTCCGTCCATCTGTTATTCCTTTTTTCACTTCTGTCGCTCTCCCATTGATTTCGAGATTGACCTAACGATTCTTATTTTCTTTTATTGACAGTTAACTAACTATATTACATCAAATAACAGGTAATACTACACAGCCATTTTTTAAAAGAAATTCAATAACATTAAAAACAATTCAATTTTAATTAAATTTAGAAATTTTTTTATTTTTAATATGTTCCGAAAAACTATTTTTTTAAACTGTAGCCACTACTGTTTAGGAGTTTTAATTTGAAGGGTCTTTTTTAGAAAACAGTCGACAGTTACTATTAAATTAATTTATAGAGATCAATAGTAACTGTCACTACGTAATTCATCTAACATCTGTTTTACCATAGATTAATGTAGCTTTCAGTTATAATAATGAATTTATTCCAGGTTTAGTGTTTTCCTTCGAGCAGTAACCCTGTTGGGAGGGATTTTATTTTTTTTTTTTTTTGTACACACCATACTTGTACAAAGTATACAATGCACATGTAATTATTATTTTTGATTTGATTATTATTTTAAATATACATATAAATAGTACATGTGTCGAAAGATTAATATAAAAAAATAATCTAATAATAAATAACAAGAAGTTATATAACATAAATAATTCAAAATTCAACAAAATCAAGCAAAAAGGTTATATATAGAAAAATTTATAAATATTTAGTGGTTTAAAGATATTTCATATTTATATCATCTATTTTTGTGATGGAATTTTTAAGAAATATTTTGTAATTTTCAAATAAATTGTTCATCAAACATTGACCATCCATCGGCTAATGTCCAAGTTCCAGTACTGTTTTTGCCTGTAGAATACAGTTCTGTAGTCAGTGAGTAGTCTGCATTCCTATATGAGGTGGTGTATATTTTGTTTTGTGTGAAATCACAAGGACATAGGAAAGAATCTCTTATTTTAAATCGATAAAATACTATTTACTGCACCATGTCCTGTGATTTCTTGTGTGATGTATAAGTTAGTCCATGAGTCTGATTTATTATTATTATTTATTCGAAGTTTATCACAATTATAAAAATCAACAAAGTGCGCTTACTTTCTTTATAGAAAAAGGATTGCTGCACTGCAGAAGATGCAAACAAGGCCATGATATGCAATTCAACGAAAAAATAGCCAAATGGAGGTGTCCTATAAGATACTGCAGAGAAAATATATCTATTTATTTAGGTACTTGTTTTACCCTAACAATGTTGAGGTGGAGCATACACACAGACTGTGGAATCAATGTTGGTAAAGGCGAAACGGCATAATAAGAAGGAATGTGGAACTCTGAGAGCAATGTAAGACTTATATTTATGTGGGCTCATCTGGAGACAAAAATAATTGACACTGATCTTTTTGAAGGAATTTTGATTGATATTATGGAATATTGGTCTCCAGAGGATTAATATTATTCGGAAATAATTTATAATGATTTATTTTTTTGTGTTTGGTTAAATAAATTTTAAAAAAATGTTACTGTCATGTTTTTATATTTTTCAAATAACAGCAATTACTTAGGGTCAGTAGTAAGTAACAGGCGACCGTGTTCTAACAAAGACCCAATTTGAAAGCTACTATTTTGTTCTTCTCCGTAACTAATTTTTTTTTATTTTAAGGAAAACTGCTCTAGACCAATCATATTGAAGTAATAAAAAAACAAATACGAATAATAACAGTAATCACCTGTTCAAGGAAGTGTATGAGAACATAAATGGATCAAAAGCTTTCGAAACGTTTTTAAAGTCTCTTTTTCCTTGTTTAAGTACGTCTTAAACTTTACTTTTTCCTCATTGTGTTGCCAGCTCAATTAATTATACGGAATGGCGATTAAAATTTAAAAAAGGTATACTATTTATCAGATGATAATGAAGAAAGTTCATCTTCTGTTTGGATAAGTCTAAGCTAAAAAAATTAAAACTTTAATAACGGCAAATTTTCAATACTACAAATTTGTTGAAGAGGATATTTTCTGAAAACGGTTAATTCCAAATGAAAATTCCATTTGAGTTTTTATTAGTATACAAGCATTATTTCTTCAATGATATTTTCACACATTTGTTTGTTTGTTCTTGGGCGCTACAGTCCTTGCAGGATCTGGTCCTCTGCCACCATCCTTCTCCCTCGCCAGGTTCCTCCAATTCCGTATCCCCAGCCTCCGCAAATCCTCCTCCAGGTCATCCATCCATCTGCGCCTGGGTCTGCCTCTCTTCCTCTTTCCTCCTGGTGTACCATAAACATTATTTTTGGCAGCCTGTTCACATATAGCAGTAGTTATTAAATTGATGAAAATGCCACTGATTAGGTGTTTGAAGACCACTTAAAACCATAATTGGACAATCAATTTTTAATTTTAATGTGTGAGTTGGTAATCCATATGGACAGAGACTTTTAAGAAACTGCTGCGGATAATACACTGCTTTTTATTTATTTTATATTATTTATTTATTATCAGTGCTTACAACTAAAGGCCAATGAATAATATTTTTATACACAGTATTAAAAAGCAAAGGAAATAATGTTTATTCGGCAAAAATAATTTTATAGATTTCATCTGGTTGGATTTTAATTTCTAGCCATAAAAGTATATAACAGAGTAGAAAACATCGTTTCTGCTCCTCAAAATTTTAAATTTTTACTACTGTAAATTTTATTATTTCTAAATTCTCCTAGAACTAAGAAGATGATGTAGTTACAATTTGATACAGATCAGTCCAGTAGTATTACTATTGTAAGCTCTATTACGGAATGATGCTAACCATAGATCGGTCGATTTTCTAATTCACATTTAGCACCACATATTTAAATCTATTTTTAATAATTCAACTGAACATAAGTAAATTTTATTATCAATTTCAAGCTCTATATAACACCGTAACTTTGTAACCTCTCATGTAGAATGGGTCTCGGCACCTATCGGTCAATTTTCAAACTTCACTGTTATCCACATATTATCGCTTTTTAAATAACAAATCAATTGAAAATCAGTAGATTTGATTATTGCTAAACCTCCCTGGATCTATAAACAAGATGTGGTTGAAATTTGGTACAGTTTGGTTTAGTAGTTTTCGTGGTTAGTGATCACAAAAGAAAAATGGCTTGTCCTTTTATATAATAATATAGATATATCATATGGCAAGGACCATAAGCGCCATAAGATGATGTTGACGATGATGATATAGATAAACAAACATATAACTATATATAAACACACCTATATCAGAAAAAAAAAAAAACCCTAGAGGGTCCTGAGTAGAGTAATTTATTAAGAATGAAGTTTTTTTTCTTCTTCTTCTTCTTCTTCAAGATTGAACTGTTCCAAGATCAACGGTTGGAAAAATAGGAAATTTTAGAATTACGCTCAACCTCCAAGTAAGGATAATCAGATAATAGAGGATGGATGTGCCACAGTAGAATCTCCCGACCTCTAAGCCGTACCACGACAGATAAAATGTTTTTTACCTACATTTGGACTCAAACTCGGAGTGAAGTGAAGTGCTACTGAGGAACCGCACCTCCCTCATGCAAAATGAAAATTAAGCTTTAATCATAGACACATTTTTCGTTAATATCAAGTCAAAGGCATAAAAGGTATCTATACACTATATGTCAATGACGAAAAATATTGATATGTCGCGATTTTTTTTGATAAAATGCCATTTTAAATATACTCTTGCAGATCTATTCCAATTCTTTGCTGTTAGTGTCACATTTATCGATAGCTCTGTTCTATAATTTCGCCTGCTAACTTCCATTTCTATAGTTTAAAGTTGAATTGTATTGTTTAGTGTGTTATATTTATTTTTCCTTTTACGTCTTCTCCAATGTAAGGAGATGTACCAGCCGTTAACAACATAACTTTCAATATGGATTAAGTGTTTTACAAAGTGATATTTTCTTAATTTCTTCTTCTTTCTTTAATGTGAGAATGTGTAACACAATTAACAACATAATTTTCAAAATGGAGTTTAATATATTCATGTTTTGTTACTTCCTTAATTTGTGAAAATTTCATATTAAGTGAATGGTTTCTTTGTCATCTATATTACGTTTTGCCTAAAGGTAATAATAATTCAATAAGATCTTATATCTAATAATAAAAAAAAAGAACAAAAAAGACAGTAAATATTTAGATTTAATATAAATTAAAATTAAAAGATATTTTTTAGTTTATACTCAAACAAGAAAAAAAAATGTAGGGTAAATCACTAGTTACGGTCACAGTCAAGAGAGCTTTTCGATTTAAAAGGGAATTTCGTTGATACAGTTTGTATTTTCGCATCTTTGGTTATATATTTAGATTTTGAAAAGTACATTCTATTGAATGTAAAATTGACAAATACACTAAAGCTTCATTTTAAATAAATTTTTTAATTCTTTTACAAAAAGCTAAAAATAACCGTTATGGGCATGTTGTACCATTTATGGTCATAGCTAAGACTAGTTATGCTCATGTGGCAAAATAATCTTTAAACAAATGTTTTTAATAAATTAAACATGATTATTAATTAATGAACAACTAGAACTAAATGAACAACTATAAACATAATCTATATAATGATACAACGCGGTCCAACAAAAACTTAAATATATATTAAAAAGACAATCACTCGATACACTCATTCACAAACTTCGTAGTTACTTAATAGTTTAGAAAACCGTCATGAAATGATAGTTGGAAACTAATTAAAACGAGAATTTATCAGAGTATAATTTATAGCCGCACTTCTCATTGATTTTTCATAATAAGCAGTAACGGCATACAATATGGTAATCATCCCCACTAAAGAAATAATTAATTAAAAAAAATCGCAATGTATCCATCCGTAGCCATCCGCGAAGTACAGAACATAACTAACTATATTAACTAGTAATGGTCACTTAAGAGATGTAAGCTCTAACATGACAACTACTGGGAAGGGATGTAGTATATAAGTTTTTAAATGACATAATCAAATGAAGAAAACTCTATTTTCTCTTTATTAACAGAAAGAACGTTTGTAACACCAAAGAAAATCGAAATGGATATAGGGGTGACCATAACTCATAATCCCGTATTTTTATACAAGGGTTATGGTCAGTTCAAAATTATTGTTAATTAAAATATATAGTCCATAATATATATGGAGAGTTTCATTACTAAATGAATCTTAAATCTTTTTCAGAAATATTTATCCTGGTGATATCACAAATAAATAGATTAGACCCTTATTATTGCGATAATTGTATTAGCCTGCCCATAACTGGTGAGGTGGTCATAACCAGTGATTTACCCTATATTGTAATAATAACAATAATTCATTAATTAATTCTCAATTGAAATGTAGCATAAAGTATATAACACGAAAAGGGAACTGATATTTTAGCAATTCTGCATCATTGAATTCCAAATTTTACAATTGACTATCTAAGCAAATACATCCAAATGAATCATTTAAAACTAACAATCCATCAATAATAAAAACAATGATATAATTTACCTAACATCTTTCTGGTGTGAACCACCAAGTCATTGTTCTGTTACATTAAAAATACTTCAACCCATTAGGGTTCAAGGGTCCTTAATCTGTTTATCGTTTATTTTAAGTTGGCCAATCTTATATTTTTAATTTGTCTATTATATTAGCATTAATTGTTCATATTTTCTCATTATCTGTTTTATAGTTTATTGCTTTATCTATTGTTTTATTTATATATATTGCCTCTTTTATTTTTCTATTGTGTGTTTTTGTCTCATGTTGTATATATTTAAATGAATTGAAAAATTAAATAAATACTCCTTGATAGAAGAAATTAAGTTAAGGTTAATTTTAAATATTTAATATTTAATATTATATATATATATATATATATATATATATATATTTACATTGATTTGAATTTATATATTTACATAAATTAAACTTCTTATTAAATTAGAGTTATATATTTACTAAGGTTAATCGATGTCAACTTATGAATTATATAAAATTTTATAATTGCTTAAATTCATTTTTAGTAACCAAATGTAAATTGGACGGTAACCTACGAATTTAAAGACTTCAAGGTATTTTAACTATCCGTGAATGACATCTGTACAGTGAATACTTAGAGCGATAAGGAATAAATTCAACGCGGAGACTCTCTAGAAACCTCAAACTGTAAATAAGACTTTTTATAATAGATTATCTCCTTGCTGAGCCTATTTTAGGAATCTAGTAAATATGTCAAGGATCTATCTTGTCTTTTCCTCAATAGCCTACTTAAAACTTGACCGCAGTTTCTGTATTAGGAACACCATACAAATCACAAACTAGAGAAACCAAAGTTCATTACTGTTAAAAAAAAAAAAAAAAAAAAATACGAATTTTAACAAAGTAAAAAATAAATTAATCGTTAAATCTTAGGGATATTCAGATTATCGATTCGATTGAAAAAGAGAATCGATGTCCCCAAGTCGATTTATAGGTTCTGATCGGTAACGCTGGTATTGGAGTTTATTTTTTTGATAATTATTTATGTAAGTTGTAAAAATCGATTCTTATAAATAATTATTAGAAAAAAAAGATATATGTTTATCTTTAATAATAGAGTAAATTTTAAGTTACTAATTTTAAACAGCATGAGACAGAATCTAAAATAATTCCCTTCAAAAGGCATTGCAAATGCAACCCAGTGGTAGAATTTTTTAATACATTTATTTTTAATCGGATAATAAATAATTAGGATTAAAATTAAGCTGAAGAAATGGCGAAACAAATGCAACCAGACAGCAGCAACATTTTACTATTCATTTCCATAATTCTTAAACGTTATTTGTTATGTCAGAAAAACATTTTTTTTTTTTTTTCATTTCCTTTACATATTCGAACCCAAATCCACTTTCGAATAAATTAAACCTAAATAATCTGGAATATTAAAATAAGAATAAGAATAAGATTGATTAAAATGAATGATTTCTTAGTTAATCATAATTGACATAGAATAGAATAGAGAAAAAAACTTTAAAAGTTCCTTAAGAACAAATATAACATAACACAAAGTGAAATCATAACTAGCCGAGAGCTTAAAAGAAAAATAGACAAAATGGAATAAAATATGTATGGGAACAAATACAGAGAAAAAATTTAAAAAGAAAAAACTATAAATAAAAAAAAGTAGAATGAAAAAATAAATAGACAATATAGGAGACAATAGACAATATAGGATTTAATATTATAAACAAAATTGCATAAAAAACCAAACAAAAGAAAAATGAAGAAGAAAAGATAAAAAATAAATCATTATCTTTACAGAAAAATAGAAAGAAAAAATAATTAGACAATATAGGAGACAATAAACAATATAGGAGTTAATATTATAAACAAAATTGCATAAAAAAAAGAAAAGAAAGAAAAATGATAATGAAGAAGAAAAGATAAAAAATCAAAAATTATCTTTACGAAAAAATTAATACTTTATCAAAACTATAATTTATGCTAATGTTTTATGTCTGACAGACTTTGTGATTAAATTATATGATTACATACAAAGTACACACATCCATATAATTATAGAGCGTCAATTTGGAGAGAAAGTAGACGGTGAAAGAAAAGTGTTTCAAATGTTCCGAGAGAAGAAGCATAGCAAATACAAGGAGGGAGGGAATTCCAAAGAATAGAGGATCGGACAAGGAAGGATCGTCGGAATGCAGTACTTCTGTAGGATGGAGTGTAGAGATCGGAAAGACAAGATCTTGTATGCAGTGATTTGATGTAGACTTGAATTTCAGGGTTCTGTAAATAACGGGTGTGTGACGGGTGTAGATAACTTGGAATAGGAAAGTGACAAGGAAGTATTTTCTGTGGAAGGAGGAAAAGAGCCAATTAAACTCGGTATAGAAATGAGAAACACTGGAACGTCTAGAGGTTCCGAAGACAAACCTAATGAAGCAATTCATGACACGTTATATGTATTATATACATACATATTGTATTATGTATATAATAAATGCTATTTGTTTTTTACTAAATTAAGTAAATCGGCAATTAATCAGAGATGGACAAGCAAACATCGAAATCATGACTCAAAAGATGCCATTTATGAACTCACTCGGCGAGAACAGGTCTTGATCTTCTGGTTACGAAAAGGGCATAATATACTCAGAGCACATTTGTACAGGAAGTTTCGTATTGGTCCAGTTTTGTAGCGGGGAAGGTGAGCAGGATGAAGAACACGTACTCCAAACACGAAGGCTGTTCTTGGAGACAAGAGCACTGATCTGGCCCTCTCTCACTGAAGTGCGCAAAATGCTTTATGGGAGCCTGGAAGGACTCAGGGGGGCCACTCAATTCTTCATTTAAAATCCCGATTTGGCCGTATAAAGGGAAGAAGATGAAGAATTATTTCTTGTATAATTATTATTTTTTAAAGATATTTGGTTTTCATTTTAAGCTCTCTGAATTATTTTTGTAATAACAATTTATATTTAAACCAAGTTATCGGTATTGATAATCGAAATATTTTAGAACTCACAATTCGTTATTAAATTCCAAATAGGATTTAAAAAAAAATAATAATAATAAAACAATCTAAAGCATGTAATGAATTCAAGTATCATTTTAGAATAACTGGATCCAAACTTCGGAACTTGAAGCGACACCACAAGCTAATTGGTAGCAGCAAAACTTACGACCATTTATAAGTTTACAGTCTGTTATCCATTTTGTATTAAATTTTAATAATGAAAATTATTCTTATATTTTTTCTTTCCTTTCTCGGATTGTCTTTAATTCCAATTCAATATTCCACTGATCCATGTTGAACAGGTCCGCTATCTAAGACTTCAACTGGACAAACATTTAACTTGGAATCCTCATACAAGACTAAAACGAAAGGAAACGGCTCGTTGCTTTCGACTTCTTCCACATCTACGAGGCAAACTTTCAAAACTCCCGATTTACTACAAAAGACTCATTTACATGACAGTTATCAGACCTCTTTGGACATACGGATTTGTGTTCTGGAGCTCAACTAAACCTTCTAATTTTTCGTGTACTCAATCCTTACAATCCAAAATCCTAAATGACCCTTACTTTGTCTCAAACAAGCTTATCCATTAAGGTCTTAATGTCTATATGTTGCTGATTTAGCTCAATCCAGATACATATCCTTTCATAGTTAACTCCACAATCATTCAAATCCACTAGTCTCTCAACTTGCTTTGCATTCTATTCCTGGAAATCCTCCGAGGCGTCTGAAAAGAAGGTGGTCTCGAGACCTTCTACTATAGAACTTTTATTAATGGGTGGTTGCTTTACAAGTTATTGTCATATTCGTTTTTACACAAATTTACCGGATGTATTTGTACTATACAGTTGTCAAAATCAATAAAAACATTTAAAAAAAAGAAAAAGAAAAATTCCAATTCAAAGGTTCAGGAATTGTTTAACTTTATAAGTTCGTTTAAGCTATTATTGTTTATTATTACTTTGGTTCGATTGGGTTGGTGCAAAAATAGTTCGAGGTTTTTATACGTGACAAAAAAAAAATTAATTATAATTTTGTGTGGTTTATAATGTTGAGTGGACAATACGAACTTCTCTCTGTATGTTCCGAGTAGTTTTGCCAGGGTTTTCTTCTACCAAAGCCCTCAGATTGTCGTAATCAACAAGAAAAGGCCTACCACGACCTTCCTTTTCTTCGAGATCAAAATCTTCGAGACGAAATTTTTGGAACCATCGCTGCACTTTGCACTTACTGATGATTCCTTCACTTTGAACAATATTGATGTAACGCGCGGTTTGACCCTTACTTCGAACCCGTTTGAACTAGTAAAAATAAATTTGACGAAAATCTTTTTTTGACATGGTAAATTTCAGAGATCCTTACTCATAGAAAATGTAAAACAAACTAAATTTATTTTAAAAGAAAAACAACATATCCATTGTATATAATGAAGAGTCAAAAAATTTTCAAGTCGCACCAGTCTCGGTAGAGCCATTTAAATGTCTTCATTTTCTTTTGTTTTGTTTAGGTTTTGTTTTCTATAAACGAAACAGTATTATACGGTATTAAAACAAAACACTGTAGAAAGTTTTATTAATGTTAATGCGGTGATGGCTAACTACATTGTTGTTAGCTAACAGCTTTTTTGTTAAATTTTATTAATTTAATTCTTTTCTTTCACCCTTGGGTCATAAGCCTCGATCTGCGGCGCTCTTTCCACCGCTTGCTGGGATGTTATTTATGCCACTGCTTGACAGGTTTGACATAACTGCTTTTATTTGTTGGTTGTTGAACCGACCCATCAGTTGCACAGGTAGAACAAAAACATCGAAATGCATCCATAAGAATTTGTTAACCGGCTCGAACAGAAAATATAAAATATTATTTATTATATAACACATGTAACATCCAATGAATCACGAAAAAGTGATGCGGCAGGAAAGGATCTCCTGAAGTGAAGGGAACATCTGGTCAGGAAATGTCTCTATTTTATATGTTTTATTTTTATTTGTTTGATTGTGGTTTATTTTCATTTTCTTTAATTATAAGCAGAAGGTAATCAAGGATACAGCCAGGAGAAGAAGTCTACTCCTCTTTTATTTTTGTTGATTTATGATACAAATACAAACACAAAATATGAGTCCATCCCTTTTTCTGCACTTGGTGCATATTAAGGAAGTTGACTGAAAAAAATATAAAATCTTGATACAATACAATACAAAATCTTGATCTATTGATGGGGCACACTAGGTGTTTATTACATTACTCAAACAGTCAACCATATATTTCTTATTATTTTATTTATTACTAGCATTCCACGTCGCGGCTTCGCCCGCTCTTATAAGTCAAGAACTTGGATAATTTTAACTAATAATTGAAGTTTTAGTTGTTTATCGATGAAAATCCTGTAATCAAGTATGCTATTGAGCACTATTCATTCAATGATATTTTCACACATAGCAGTAATTTTTAACCTGATTAAAATTCCACTGAATAGATGTTCGAAGATTACATAAAAGCATAATTGGACATCCAATTTTTACTTTAATGTCCATGTATTAAAATAAAATAATCCTGACAGATTGAGACTATTTAGCACAATATAAAAAAAAAAACAAAGGGTCGACGCATTTGATAATAATTTTAATTTGGCAGAAATAATTTTATCAATTTCATTTGGTTGGACTTCAATTTCTAACCTTAAAAGTTTATGACAGTGTGACAAACATCGTTTCTGTCACTCAAGAATGTACATTTCAATGATTATTTAAGTAAACTTTACTATTGTAAACCTTCCTAGAATTATGAAGGTAATGTAGTTAAAATTTGGTTCCGATGGGTTAAATAGTTTTAATAAAACTCTGTTGTAGAATGGTGCTAGTCATATCGTTTGATTTTTAAACTTCGCGGGGATACACACTTCACCTCACATATTTAAATATTTAATCTTTCTTGATAGTTTAATTGAAAATAAGTAAATTTATTAATCAATTGAATGGGTCCGCCGAAAAACGTTCTAAGCGACAAAATTTCCGAAGTGGCAATTTTAGAGGTTTTTAAATGTATAATAAATAGTACGTCATAATATGATATAGTCATCCATTATGTTATTATACATGTAAATATAAAAAATTACAAGGTGAAAAAAAAATCTAAAATTTTAATTAAATTTCTGCAAAACGTGTCTTCTTTCATTCATACCAATATAGCTCCTAAAAGGTAAGTCCTGGCGACATATGTTATACAACAAAATATATTTTCATATAATTTTCTATCTGTCGGAAATTTTCGATCCAAGTAGTACCAACAGAGCTAGAGCATGTCAAAATTTTACATTTTTGGGGGTGAAAAAAAAGTTACACCAAAAAAGTATAGATGCCAACCAAAAATTTTTCCTAAGAAATATTTAAATTTAAATATATGATGGTCTACATAACACACTTTACCATCCTGGCAGTTTTATACAAAATATAATGACTATAACACATTGAACTAAAGATACCGGAAGACTGCATTGCAGAGAAAATCAATACATTTAGCTAAACATACCATAGCATAGTTCATGTGTTTACCTTGATATTCAATGTATTTTAAACTTTAAATGAAGATATAATATCTGAAAAATAAGAATGACTTATGATTACAGGATATGTTGTGGCTGGATCAAATGGAGAGGCACCCTATATCAGCCCGGAAGAACGAATACAGCTTGTGAAGGCTGTGCGCCAAGCAACCAACAAGCCTGTAATAGGCGGAGCTACAGCTGAATGTAAGTAATATTTTATAGAAGTATATATATATATATATATATATATATTTAAATAACTATTCTACAGTATTTGGGTTATTGGTCCTCCTTTATGTTTAACAATATTTTGTTTAAAAACTATATGCTTTATTATATTTTTTTCCCCCTCTCCTCTTTATTAACATTTCGACCCCTTTTTTAATGGGATCCTCTTCAGAATAAACATTGGTACCCTGATACTCCAGGCCAGTAAGCCCACTGACTCCTGCAGCAAGTGCTTGCCAGCTCAGACACCAGGGCATTTGTGCATTCCACCTCTTACTGGCCTGGAGTTTCAGATTACCAATTTTTATTCTGAAGAGGAGAGGAAAAAAAAATGTAATAAAGCATATATTTTTCAAACAAAATATTGTTAAACATAAAGGAGGACCTATAACCCGAATATTGTAGAATAGTTATTTAAATAATTTCTAACATATTTATATATATATATATATATATATATATATATATATATATATATATATATATATATATATATATATTTACACACAAATCATAGTTTTAAAATTAATTACCGCAGAACCTCACTAATCCGCCTCCCACTAGTCCGATCCTTTCCGACACAAAAGAAGATAAAAGACCATAATTTTTATTATTGTTTTGTTTTTAATAATAACTCTAAAGGGTAATAATGATGAAAAATAGGTTAAAACCTAAAAAGTTAAAAAAAAACCTAACCTTAAAAAAACCTATTAAGCTAAACAGTTAAATATAATTATATTCAACTGAGAAGTTTTAATGTAAATAATGACTAACGAAATATCGTTAACATTAAAGTATTAAAATAATAATAATTATTATTATGATTATATGATGTCTAAAATCAAAAACTAAATACGTGATATTCACTAGGTTAAGTTTAAATTAATGGAATCACAATTATAGTGACAAATCAAAGTTAATGTGACCATTACAGATTCAAGTTCACATATAATGATAAGATACTTGATTATGATGAAAAAGAACATATAAAACAACTAATTTCTGTTCATTTATTATTCTAATATATGTATAGAGTTGCATTCTTATTGAAAAACAAACTCGAAATACAGATCACAATGGAAAAAACCAAGGCCACATAAATAACAAACCAATACTTTGCCTTGAAATAAGTTTTTAATAAAGTTAATTCAACATTCATTGACTGTTAGGAGGTATGAATTTTGCCAGGTCAGTTATATTAAATAAAACAGAAAAATAATAACAATTAAAAATCAAACCAATACCTTACACAACATGCATATCCCTGTTATCGAGAGAAACAAAATAAATAGAATGATTAAATGTTGGTATTCAAGAGTTACTAAATAGAACTAAATAAGTTATAACAGAGCTAAATAAAATTCTGCCATTATTTTAAAAAAATGTATAAAGTCTAATACAGAATAGTATAGAAATAAATAAAGATATCAAAATGTAAAAATATATCAAATAGCCTGAACACAGGTTGAGGGTTATTAATTCAACGATTAGTGAAAGTTTAAATTAACAATAATTCATAAATCATTTATATTCTCATTAAAAGGATCTAGCTATAAATTTTTTATATTCATAAAGGAAATCAAAATACTTATTTTATCATTCATCATCAGAGTTAAATATAGTACATGAAGCTAAAAAAAATAAAAAATAGTAATAGAAAAAAAAAATTGTGAAGATCTGATTTATACGAAACTCAAACTATAGGAACTCAACTTTATAAGTTTTTTTAAAATTACTATTACATAAAATACATTTTATTTACCATCACCATAATTATAAAAAGGTATTTATGTAAGAATTATAATTATAAACCAAAAAAAAATCTCATTATAGTTAATATGAATATCAAATAACCTAGCTAGTAAATTTGATCAATGATACAGTTAAACAGTTAAATGGATTCTTTTAATCTGAGTGGTTTCTCAAAGAAAATTGTTTGGTGATTGGATGTGTACATATCTGATGGACTATAAATTGAATTAATGGAATGGAAAGAGAAACAATAAATGTTGTATAATACCATTAAATCATAACTGACCATAGGTGCATATTTATAGTATTTAGTAATGACTGCTGTAGCAATGAGACTTTGAAATCAAGAC
Source organism: Euschistus heros (assembly GCA_003667255.2). Lineage (NCBI taxonomy): Eukaryota > Metazoa > Arthropoda > Insecta > Hemiptera > Pentatomidae > Euschistus > Euschistus heros. Next base: position 83,194 of record RCWM02001105.1, read on the forward strand.
TATTAATCAGTATTTCATTATTATGAAAGATATTTCATTTTGCATAAAAAAAAAAAAAAGTAATTTTAAAAATTAAATTTTAAGTGTAGTTTAAATGATCTGAATTCTTAAACCAAAATAATCAAAATTATTTTGAAATTATAATTTTCAAAGTTTTTCAGCAACCACCGCAGCATGTCAACTGGCTAAAGGGATAGCGGAGGCAGGAGCAGATGGCCTCCTTGTCATGGCACCATTCTACTTCAGAAAGAGGATGACGGTAAAATATATTACATTTCAATAAACTGTATTATTATGAAACTCACTGATTCAGTTGTTTTCATGATGTTGGTCTGCTGTATATGATTCTGCACATCTTGTGAGTTGACTCTCCAGACCAAACTTCATAATTCTTGTAGCTACTTTGTTATAGTTATGAGGCTATAAGACCTATTCCAGGCAGAAAAATTGTAATGGAACAGTTTGTAAGGGATCCAACCCCTATATCAATAGTTATAGTATAATGAGATATTTTAAAGTAAAGAAGAAAAGCCATATACAAAAGAGATAACTTTTATAACATATAGTATAAATATAAGATATATACAGGGTGTCCCGAATTTAAATGGCAAAACTTCAGGAACTTATAAGGGACCGAAAAACTAAGACAAAAAGTCCTTTAGAGATTTGCTCGTTTTTGCTTAATTTTAGAGAAAATCGCAAAAAAAAAGGAACAAAACAAGTTTTCATTTTTATACTTATTTATTTACATTTTTATTTATGTTATGTTCTTTTTAATGTAAATATTGCTCAAAATGTTGTCCTCTTGCACCAATGCAAGCATTACATCTAGCACTCACTTGATAAATTGCAGCTAAACAATGTTCTGATGATATTTGGTGCACTGCATCTATGATTCGGTGTCTTAATTGCTCTCTTGAGTTGATTGACACCGAATAAACTTTCTGCTTCAAGGTTCCCCATACGAAGAAATCCATGGGTGTCATATCAGGTGATCTGGGTGGCCAAGGTACTACTCCTCCACGTCCAATCCATCGTTGTGGATAATTTATATCCAGTCAAGCTCAAGCAAAGCTGCTGTAATGAGCTGGACATCCATCGAGTTGGAACCACATTTCAATCCGCTGCTGTAAGGGAATGTCATCTAAATAATTAGAAAAGTCGTTCTCCGAAAAATGTGTAAATTTGATACCATTCAATCTTCCAGGCAAAAAATATGGTCCCACCAGTAATCCGTTATGAATTCCAAGCCAAACATTAATAGCAAATTCATGCTGAAACCTATTCTCTCTAATAGCTCTGGGACTTTCAAGAGCCCATAAATGATAATTTCTTTGATTAACAATTCCTCCTCTTCTAAAGGTAGCTTCATAATTTTTAATGGAAATAAATTATCATCACGAATTTTGTCAAGAAACCAGTTACTAAAATTCAATCTCTTGACATAATCTTGAGGTAATAAATTCTGAACTTTTTGAAGATGGTATGGGTAGCGGTTATCACCTTTCAAAGTTCGCCATATTGCTTGCAGCAATATTGCTAATGCAGCAGATGCTCTTCGGATGCTAGTCTCAGGATTATTATCAAAATGGCGTTGGACACAGATTTCTTCTCCGATAATCTGCTCTTATTGCTGCCTGGAAATGGTCGCCTTCATTACGTCTTAAGAATGACCCAGTCTCTCGTAGTCTATTAAAACTTAACGAAAAGACTCATCGATTAGGCACTCTTCTATTTGGAAATCTACTCCCGCACCGCTTCTAAAGCATTACCATTACAGAAACCAAACACAAAAATCATATCGGCGTATTCAACATTAGAATATAAACTTTCATATTGTGGCTGATGCTATTTACACAAAAATATCTGAGTAACTGACTGAAGACTGATTTAGGAATTATAATAATACTAGAAGAAGCCAAAATGTAAACAAATAAAAGAATGTAAAGGATAACATTAAGTGTTTACATATCTCACTGCCTAGCCTGAAGAGCTTTGAAAGGTGATAATCGCTACCTGTAACATTTTTGTTTTATTTTTTTTTTTTGCGATTTTCTCTAAAACTAAGCAAAAACGAGCAAATCTCTAAAGGACTTTTTGTCTTAGTTTTTCGGTCCCCTATAAGTTCCTGAAGTTTTGCCATTTAAATTCGGGACACCCTGTCTATTTAGTATGGAAAGGTTCAAGACAAAATTTATTATTTTCCTTTGTAACTTCATGTTCTTAATATTCTATTGAATTTCCCATATTCCAAAAACTATTGAACAATTTAAAATTAAAATATAATTGAAGATATGAGTGGCTGAAGGTTTGATATTACAAATTAAAGTAGCTATCTTCTACTTTCAAATGCAATTTAAAGTAACAGTTTCATGCACTTCTAAATTGTATGTTTAAACAAGATTCTTAAAACCTTCATTCTTATCAAAATTAAATTTCAAACATTTTTTGTCGTTTATCTGTCTGAACCAGAAGTTTTTAACAATGTTTCTGTGACTTATACATTTTTTACTCTCCTTTTTTTAAAATTTGCAAAATGTTTCAAGCATACAATCGTTTATCTGTCTGAACCAGAATTTTTAACAATTACTAAATAGAAATGTAAAATATATTTTTTACTAAGTTAAAAAAAAAAGATCATAGATAATGGTTATAAGTTCAAAATGACATGTCACAATTTAAAAAAAAAAATATTATTCCCTGGCTGCCCTGAAAAAGTCAATAGGTCAAAATTGTTGAAAATCAAGTAATTACCTTAAAATTCTCTTTATCACCACACCCTTAATGAGGTATCACAATTTGACATATTTTTCACACAACAGATACTAAAAATCAACTTTGAAGGCACAATTAACTTGTTTCAATGCAATTGATATCATCAACTTATTTAATATAACCACCAAATTTTATAAGAGATTTCATTATTGATTATATGATACAATGATTTCTCCTGAATAAAATATTGATAAGTAATATTAATATTTCTTATTATAGGATGAGGCGCTTTCTTATCATTTCAAGAAAGTTGCAGAAGAAACTCAGCTTCCTGTAGTAATATATAACATGCCATTTGTAACTGGAATTGATATAAGTACTCGAACTCTGGCTAAACTTGCTGAGCATGAATTGATACGAGGTGTTAAAGACAGCGATGTAAGTTTATATTTTATTTATTTTAAAAATTAATATTACAGCCATTGAGAAAATACATCCATAATCCACAAAGTAAAACTTTAAAAAAAAATTAATTATCTAGATTATAGGCATTTATTTCTCCAATATACAATAATGCTAATATACAGGAACAAGTTTCGGGACACTTCTTCCATCTTATCCCATCCTCAAAACAAAAAAATCAATAATTATAAAACAGGTACCCATTAGATTGGATCCGTATATGTTATTTTGATTAATAAATCAAAAATGTAAAAATAAAAAACATCATATTTTATTGTTGAAATAGTTATTAATAAAAATTTTAATATAAATATAAATAATAATGAAAACAAAATATACAATTACTAGGCCCAACAGTTGTGAGAGGAGATTTTGGCTGAAATCATATTCGACTGCCAGGTTTTCCAGGATTAAGGGTACCCACTTTATAAAGATTGAATGTGCCCTAGATAAGTCTACCAACCTCAAAGTCAATCCATGGCTGAAATAACAGAGTATGAATTTTCTACCCTAAGCCAGAGTCGAACACAGGCCTTGGAGCTTGGCAGGCTAGTGCTTTACCTTCAAAGCATCCACCCCTCCTGTTTTTAATAATATTGTATCTAAATTGTTTAAAAATTATATCCTGCTAAGTTGTAAACATAATAAGAACAGCTAATCAAACCCATAATGCATTTCTAGATTGTTTGTGGGGTGCAGTAGATGTAGGAAGTTATATAATTAATAATGTATTTTTTCATAATTGTATCTATTTTTATGGTAGTTATTAGTATTTATTACACTTAGGCATTTTTCTCCTTATTATTAATTATTAAACATAAAAACGGAAGACAGAAAGACCATAACAATTAACGACCCATTTGCTTATCTCCTGTAGGATACGAAATATACACTAGAATATTAGAGCAGAGGCTAAGGGAATTTATTGAAGAGGAAATAGAAGAAGAAAAAGTGGTGTTGAGACCACAGAGGCAGACCCATGACCATATCTTCTCACTTCGAATGATTATAGAAAAAACCTGGGACAAAGGGAAAAATATTTACTTAGCATTGTTGGATCTTAAGGAGGCATTTGATTCAATCCAAGAGAAGTGATATGGACATCACTTCACATAAATAAGGTTCCCAAAATTATATCGGCGATACAGTTAGGATCCAAAAGGAGTAGTTCGCCTGAATGGAAAGGAATCAAAGCCATTCTTTTTCAGGAAGGGAGTGAAACAGGGAGACAGCCTGAGTCCATTTTTGTTTGTGTCATTTATGGATGAAATTCTCAAAATATGTAAAGGAAGAACACCAAGAACAGTTGTAGGATACAGAAACTAGTTCCCTATAATTGTACAATTCTTCATATTTGCAGACGATGTTGTCTTGGTAGTAGACTCTAAGGAGAACCTACAAAAATCTGTCATGGAGTGGAGGGAGGAGCTACACAGGAAGGGCTTAGAAATAAATAATGCCAAGAGTAAAGTGATTCAAGTGGGGAGGATAAAAGAGGATATTTACATTTTATGCAATGAAGAGATTCAGGAATGTGTGGACACCTATCAATATCTAGGCACTATGGTAAGTAGGACTGGTAGATTGGAGCAGGAAATTGGAAACCAAAAAAGCAAGGCAAATGGGATCAACTATGGGGAGGTGTTCCTACCGGCTCTCGTGTATGGAGAAGAGCATTGGATCACCCTTGATAGCTATATTAAAGACTCACCACTTTAGAAATGAGATTTCTTAGGAGAGTGGCTGGAAAGACAAGAAGGGATTGTGTCCAGAATGAGATAATTAGAGAGGATCTGAATGTGCCATCTATCAAGACTAGGGTGGAGGAATGACAGCTAAAGTGGTTCAGGAATGTATGTAGAATGCCTGAGGAAAGAAGAATAAAAAGGTATATGGAGACTAGACCAGAAGGAAGAGGACCTATTGGCAGGCCACGAATCACATATTGTGAATGTATTGAAAAGCTGGGGAAAGAACGCAGAAGGACCATGAACCAGATGAAATGGATGGCTATGGATCGAGAGGAATGGAAAAGGTGGGCCGAGGTGTGTCATGCTCTATGCTGAAAGGCACGAAAGAGCAAGAGAAAGAAGAACAAAAACACTGAATACAACATATTTCCAGAACTATATTTCCCGTCATCATAAATAACACATTTACTACAATTCTATATCATATAGGTTTAATATAGATAATCAAATATTTGCATAAGCCTTAAGATTACTTCAAGTGATATAGTATACAAAATATTTCTTTCATTCTATTAAATATAAAATGTCAAATAATATAATGTTAAATAAATAATATGAGGAAAAGTGTTTAAGTATAATACATAATATTTTTATTAAATTGACAAAATTCATGGAGAAATGAATTTTATTATAAATGACTTTATTAATGATGTTAATACTATTTATCATGTTAATTTTGTAATATTTTAACTGTATAATTGCAAATCAATAATTATATGTTTTACATCAATTCTATGCCTGAAGACGGGAGGAGAGTCTTGAAACATATAGCTGTATGTAATATTATTATATATATCAGAGAAATAAATGCTTATAATCTAGATAATCAACGTTGATCTTCTGAAACAATTATTAAAAAATAAATTATGTTAATAATTCCTCTTATAGATCCGTAAGTGTGCAGCAACGGTTCAAGAAACAAGATCGCTCAACTTTGATGTCCTAATTGGTTCAGCTGGCTACCTTCTTGGCGCTTTACTGGCCGGTAAGATTAATTAATACCTATCAAATGGTAACGAATATTAACTATCTTATTATAACTCTAGATTTGATTTTTTTTTTTTTTTTTTTTTTTTTGTTTAGTGAATATTGTTATACACTCCAACAATGGTAGGAAGGGCATATTACCATCCTGTCAAAGTCTGTTAGATAACTTTGAGATCTATTTATCATCTAGTTCAACTAAAAATGTTGACTCTATATATTCCATGTTTTTCATTTGAAAGATATTTTTAATTCAAATTTCCTAATATTTTAAACACATCATTTTTGCATAAAGTGTATCAATAGAATTTCTCATGTTAAAATTGCAAGATTATAGGAATATTTTAAAGCTGTTTTTTTTGCCTTTATATCTATACTTTAAGCAATTTTTTTTTAATTTCTCAAATCACAAAAACCTTAAATAATCATATTCTCAAAAAAAAATTTTATTTTTTATTTTTAACAGGTTGCGCAGGAGGTATTAACGGACTAGCAGGGATAATGGGAGAAGAAATTTGTAAGATATACAGCTGTTTCAAATCTGGTGACATTAAACAAGCAAATGAAATTCAAAATAAAATCGCAAAAGCAGATATCCTAGTAAGTGAAATATTACTTTAGATTAGCTTATATATAACAAATATATGTATATTAAGATAGTATTATACAGGGTAGTAGTTAACTTTATTCTGTCATATAAACATCACAAAATAAATTTATGTTGCGATAGACAATATAAATAAACAGAGAGTACTCTCTCGACTAAGGATGGCCATCAAAAAGAGACTTAAAACGTTTAACAGCAACCAATTCTGTAAATTTTATATTTTAGACAATAAAGTTGATGTGTTGCACACTGCTGGCTGATGTATTGCTTTGCTTGGCTTTTTGAGTCTTAAAGGAAAATTTTTGAAAAAATATCTCCTACCTAAATTTATTCCCAAGCTGTCCCTAGAGAATATTTGATTTATTAAGATTGCAAAAAAGTTAAAATATATTTATTTTTATGTAATTCTCACATTGAACACAGACATGGAACAATTATCTACAGGGCTGTGAATTATAGGCAATAAAACTGAAAAATATGTAAATATATTGGGTAAAGTATGCAATTAAATACCGAGAATATGCAACTATCTGCATTATTTTTAAAAGTAAAAATAATACAATACAAAAGTACAAACTCAAGTTTAAGTAACTAATTGTGTTGAAAAGGAAAACAATAGGAAGAAGACTATTAAAAAACAAAAAGACTAGGCAAATATTAAAAAAGAAAACACGTTATAAAAAAATGGCTTAATTTATGAAAGGGTAAGTCAGTTGAAACTAAAGTACAACATAAATCGGTATCAAAACCAGAATTTTTTTATACACTGGCAGTTTTTGTAACAAATTTTTTTTTTTTTTTAATTTTGACTTCATATCTTTATTTTATATGTGCTTTGCTGTTTTTATGTGTTGTGTTACTAACAAATGTGCAGCAGTTGATACAACTGTATCAAAACAAACTCAATATAAAACGCCTCCATCACCCTTAAAAGTCTCAATTGAGAACTTACTAACTATATTTTCTAACAAGATCTTTCATCTTTGCAAGAGTGATTTTCGGCATTTTAGGAGTACACAAACAAGCAGTTAATGAATGATGTGTCTTGGTGGATTCTGCTTGGGAGACTTGTGGTAGAAAGAAGGGAAATGAGAAAAAGTGAAGTAATATTTTAAGTATTTGAGTTGATCGAGAAAATAAATTGTTCCATTTAAACTCAAAGAAAATGACATTTGAAAGTTCGTGCAAAGGAAATAATCACCACCATGACAAACATTAACTCATTCATTAGGCTAAAAGAAATATTTGGTGGTGTTCCCATAGCTATTTTTCGGTTTTTATTCATATTTAATTTTTCTGTCGGCTCAGAAACATAAAAAGTTTCAAATGTCAAATGCTGATATTCCGGATATGTAGTTAAATATGCAATTACAACTCAAAGTATGTAAAATATGCACAAATATGCAAAATAAAAATAACTCAAATTGCTCCCAAATGCCTCAAAACATATTTAATGATATTAGATGCTTTAGTCAGCTAGGGGAAATATGCAAATGCATATATTTCACAGCCCAAGTTATTATGAAATATGAAGTTAAATTAAAAAAAAAAAAAAAAAAAAAAAATATATATATATATATATATATATATATATATATATATATATATATATATATATATATATATAGTGTTCTATTTATGTTGTGTTGTATTGTTTTTGATGTCATATATGTATTTTTTTTTCCTTTTTTAAATACAGTAAACATTGTAAATAATTTTCAGTTCATGGTAGAACAAGGCGTCCCAGGTTTAAAAGCCGGAATGGATCTAGTTGGCTTAGCTGGTGGTGACTGTAGAGTGCCAATACAACCTTTAGAGAAATCAGAAAGGATAAAAATACACCAATTTCTTGAAGAAACAGGTTTCATTCCGATGGAAAAGTCTCAGCAAATACAAAATTGAACCATTCAATTCAACAGGTGGTTATACGGTCTAAACATAATTGTTTAGTTTAGAATTAAGTTTTCTGGTACTGAAATAATTTATATTATTTTAAATGGTTCATCTAAATATAAGAAGAGTGTGGAAATACAAAACTAGAAGTACAAACATATAAATTTCCTCTTCCGTGAATAGTTAAAAGGAAGAATTAGAAAGAGTAAATTTATAGCTACTCGCATATCAATATAAAATAAATAAATACTTTCTTGAAGAACAATACACTCATATATTGAGATATCAGAAGATATAATTTGATTAAATATATTTTATTTTAGTGATACTGTAAGACTGTACTTATAATAAGTAATTGTAATGTATAATAGATTATAGAGAAATAAATAAAATAATATATTAGAATCAACTTAAGAGATCACCTTTTTTAAATTAAAAAATTATTGTAATTAATGAAATAAAAAAGAAATTATCTAAATTTGTATTGTTTATATTACCATTTGTCAAAAATTTATATTTTTAATAACCAATATTTATATAGTGATAAACAACAAGTGGTTTAAAAAATTATGTATATCAAAGAAAATATATATTTTCTTGTTAGAGAAGAAAGAAAAATGGTCCTCCAATGCTTAGTTATCAGTTATTTAGTCGAACAGTGAATATTTGAATAATATTTAATTGATGTTTAGGAAATAAAATCTTTTTCTTTTTTGTAAAATTATAGTATTCAAATCTGGTGCATATTAATCAAGAAAATTCATAGGAAAAACTTGTCGCTGTTGTAAAAGTATTACAAATATCTCCAGAATAAACCCAACAATAATGAGGATTTAAAAATTTGAAAATGCTCTGTAGAAATTAAAGCTAAGTATGTGAAATAATTTTTTTAATAGTTTTAATATTCATTTTGATAAAACAAACTTCACTGTCAGTAAGTAATGATAAACATTATAAAATGGATTAGAGGTTGTTCCAAATCTGTAGCTTCATACTTCCACAAAAAAAAAAAATACCATAAAAATATATGACCCAGAACAATACCTAAAGTAAAATTAAAAAAAAGAAATGATCATCTGTGGAAATGTAAGTATGAAGTAGGTTATTGTGATTATTAGTGGTTTCAAACAGGATAACCATTTCCCTAAATGTACATTTTTCTACAGTTTCTTCTTAGCTAACTATTTCATATATATCATATTTGATGTTATGAGTTGAAATTAACTTATTATAAAAATGACGTTAATTAAAATAAAACAAAAAAAAAGTAATACTAAACTTATATTAAAATTTATCATAGTATTTCAAAGTTTTTTAAAAAATATTTTGGCAAATTTAATTGATGTTTTCTCATTCTGTTTGACGTCAGTCACTTATTATAAAAATGAATAAAAATCGATCTTTAATAAGTTAAAAGAACTTATTCTTACCAATTAATAGCGATTTTTTCGTATCCATATTTTGAAAAAAAATTCAAATTGGTTTCATTAAAACTAATTTGAGTTTAATCAATAACTAATAAAATGACAACGAAAGTAAAAGATGCCTATGAATTCTATAAAAAATCTCTTGAATCAAAACAAAATGGCTCTTACATGGACATGCCATCAGTAGTTTTAATTTGTAATTTAAGCTTCAGATTCGTTATTTTGGGGGAATTATCAAAAAATAATTGTTGAAACTTATCTTAAAATTATTTTTTACTTAACTGCTGATTAAAATATATATGTATGTATTACTTATAAATACCGAAAACAAAATAAAAATAATTAAATTAGCAACTTTAAAGCTTCTGAAGTTCAAAGGAAATGGCTAGAAAGAAGGTTTTGGCTTCATACTTATAATACATATTTATTTGAACATATTCTATTGTTGCACTTTCTGTTGTTTCTTCGTAAGTTAATTTTATAAGTTAATAATGTTTTGTTCACTGTACTTTAATGATTGATAATGAACTGATTTACCTAATTCACTTTCTAGTGAAAACTATTGTTCTGCTCTTCTTAGAATTTTATAGGAGGGAAGATAAAATGGATCATAGAAAACTGTTGAATATATTGCCCAGTTGAACTGTTATTTTTACTCTACTCATAAAAATTATGTAAGTAGTTGCAATATTTTCCATGTGGTATTCTTAATGGAGGTGTATTTCATCATCCAGAATAAATGAAGAGTAACTCAAAAATTATGCTATAGTCTGACCTAAAATTTGAGACACAGTATGATCCACCACATAATTTGAGGTTTTACAAGAGTTTTCATGTTAGAATAGTTAGTGACAGATTTGTACATAGATCTATCAAGTATTTTAGTCCAGAGCTTGGGGAAAGTTTACCTTGAATACTAAGGTGCTATTAAAATAATACTAAAAATAAAAATGGTGAACATTTTAAATTGTGCCTCTTTCATTCTGGATGCAGAATATGTATATTTATATTTTTTGTCTATTAGTAGTTTCAATGCATTAATATTAAAGTAATTTAATTTACGTTTATAAAATATGATAAAAATCGTATTTGAATAACATATTTTTAAATCTAAGAGAAAAAAAGGAATGCATAACTCATATATTATTTACAAATTTATTTATTTGAAATAAATACTCACATTAAATTATATTACAAATTAAAAACAAGTATTAAAAATAAAATTTTTTAAATTCTTTATTTATTTTACACTGTGCTCAGTTCTTGGTTGTAACATATTACACATATTATGGGCATGGTACTTTTACTATCTTGTCATCAATGGCTGAAAAAAAAAATCAAAAAAGAAGAATAAGTGTATATACTAAGAACGAAATGGATTCAATATAAGTTTGTACTTAAAAATAGTTTTATTTCAATTAAAGCAGTTCGTTTGTATGTACTATTTACATTACTACATAAAATAAAGCAATCCAGCATTTTAGACTGCCAACATTTAATTTTCTTTTAAACAGGACATTCCAGAAGTGCTGGAAGGCTTTTTTAAATACTCTTTAACAAATTGTATTCTTTCAAGTCTATTTTGTTTTAGTTATAAATGTTTTTTCCCTACATACTCTGGTCTGAAATCAATTTCTTCTTAGAACTCATCTAATCATACTAGGTCCTGCAGATGTTCCCAATTCTGAATTTGCTTCCTTTGCTATTTTTTCTGGCCCTTATTTTGGGGGTCAACATTAACTTTCCATAAAACATTCTTCTCTTTTCTGTGAAAGAAAATTCTCAGTCATCCCAATCGACCCCTATCTTCTAGCCTTTGGTCAGTGTTAAGCCATTTGATTAAGTATTGGACCATTGAATTAGGAATATTAGTTATTGAACTAACTTGGCCGCATAAATATTCCTGTTCTCTGAGGAAAACTTAAGTTAAATAGAAGAATATACTGAACATTGGGCCATGACTGTTGAGAAAACATTGAGAAGAAACTTATGAGAACATGGCTGGAACTAGATAAGAACTAGTAAACTCCTCTACACCAAAGCCTAAGTATAAGGGATTAAAGATGATAATTTGATGCTATATGAAAACTTTTGCTTTTGTCAGTTCATTCCTTTTATAATGATGATTCCTTAGTTGACTTTATGTTAGGAAACAATAAAATTTATTATGTATTCAAATTAATAATGGCAACACTGATTGTAACAGTGCTTTTGTATATGACGCCATGCTAGCTTTTTTTCACCATGTTAGCTAGTCATTAGGAAGTGACCCTCTCCCATGAAAGCTTGTGCTTAGGTTATCCCGCTCTTTTGTTAGTTAAATAAAGTTAATCAGAACTGAACAAGTTCTTTATTCTTTCCACATTACCGAACAGGTTATGGGCTCAGTGCATATCGTTAAAAAGAAAAGTGTCAGAAGTGTTTAATTTAAATTTAAAAAGTCGGGATTGTTAGCGTAGGTTTGATCAGGTAGTGACGCTATCGTAATAGCATTTTTTTAAGTTTGTGGTCATCAACGTATTCTACGATTTCTTTAGCCATGGAACAACAATTCACAAAACTGAAAAGCAGCAGCAATTGGAATATGTGGAAATTCCAAATTAAAATAATGGCCGAAGCAAAACCCTTTCAGGATGCTTTTGTTAGAAGGAAAGTCAAAACCAGCTGAAGGTAAGGATTTGGACGAATGGGTCAGAAAGGATTGCAAAGCAAAAGAATTACTAGTTAGCCGAATGAAAGATGAACCCATGATCCATCTTTTGACACGTGAGTCGTCTTTTGAAATGTGGTCAAAGCTTTTAACCATTTATGAACAAAAATCAGAGACCTCAGTTCACCAACTGCATGAACGGTTCTTTAATTACCATTATGAAAATATAGGGATTGCTAATCACATATCCTCAATTATGGACATTGCCTCTAAATTAAAGCAGTTAGGGAAAAGTATTTTTGACAGACAGGTAATGACAAAGATACTTATGTCCCTTCTCTCAGAAATGAAATACTTCATATCGTCTTGGGAGTCTGTCGATCTTTGTAGACAATCAATTAACGAACTAACATCTAGATTGTTAGTAGAGGAAGGGAGAGTAAATCTCAGACATACTGATTCAGAGAATAAGGCTCTTGTTTCTAGGACTAATATGTGGTGTAGTATTTGTTCTAAAAACAATCATAGTACTAAAAAATGTTTTAAAAACAAAGGTGTTAGGCCTAAAGTTGTTTGTCACTTCTGCTCAAAACCAGGACACATTAAGAAGAACTGCAGATCATTCTTAAATAAAAATAAAAATACTGAAGGTGAACAGAAAAATGCTTTTGTGAGTATGGCATGCATGAGTAACGGTGATGATTGTTACAAATTCTACCTTGACAATGGTGCAACTGAACACATGTGTCCATGCAAAGAATATTTTGAAAATTGGCAGCCCTGTAAAAAATATGTTAAAATAGGTGATGGATGTCTATTGGAAGTATGAGGAGTCAGAGATATTAATTAATTAAGCTATTGTCAGCGGCTAGAAATTTCCTACTGTGCTAAGAAATGTGTTATATACTTGTTCTCAATTTAAAATTGAATTTATTTTCTTTGACTTCATGATGATTGGCAAAGGAGAAATTTGTAAACTTGTTAAACATGGCCAAATATTTGCAGTGGCAATTTTAAATAATAAGATGTTCGAATTAAATTTTGAACTTGATTATAAACAAGCTGTAGTATCGTTGAAATGGGATCCTAAAGGAAAAACTGAAATATTTGTCGGACATGAAGAGAACTCAAAGGCTTATATGGTGTGTTATCCAGAGGAACGAAGAGTTGTGATTGCGCCTAATGATGATGAATATCAAAATAATTATTTTGAAAACTCAGAAATATTTTGGGAGTTGGATGAAGAGGATATAAGTCCAGAGGTCCAAGATGAAGAAGAGGTCAAATTACTGGGAGAGGGTGCTAATGAGTTATTAGTAGATTTACCAACACAATATGAAAAACAAGTAGATGATGATATACATTCCAGGAAGCGTACAAGAAGGAGGGGCAGATCTGGCAGGTGTAGGCTTTCTCACAGGTCCTTAGAACAAGAAAGGGAAAGAGAACGGTTTAGAGAATCTAGGAAAATGAGATAAGCCACTGCTAGGAGGTCACTATCAAGGAGAAGGGATTCTAGAAGATCTGCAAGCAGACTTAGGTCCAAGTCTCGATCTAGATCGAGACCCCACATGAGAGCTGAAGCCAAGAAACTGGAAAGAGACATCAAAAAGCGCTTAAAGAAAAAGAAATCAAGAAGTCGAGAAAAAGTGCGTGAAAAAGGACATGAATCAAACTCAAGTAGTGCTTTCCCTGAAAGAGCCCAACTCAACCTGATAATCGAGATCCTTCAAGGTCTCTTTCTCTAACACCATCATCATTCTAAAAATTCAATGACAAAGGGGAGAAACAAAATAGGAAAGAAGTCAAAGTCAAAAGAGATCCATCATCATCCGAGGATGAAATGAGCTCTCCTGAATCTACCAAGAAGTCTGAAAAGTCTATGTTACTTGCTCCAGCCAGAACAAAAACCAAGGAATGCTTGAAAAGAAAATCACAAAGCAGAGAGAGATCCAAAGATCACAACGAAGTTTCTCAGAAAAAGAATGAATCACTGGAGAAAAAATGTAAGATCTCTAGAAATGTTTTTGCTGAAAAGAATACTTCAGATGATTCGGATGATTCTGATGACTATAAAAGAGACAAGAAGAAGATAGTCAACACAAGTGATTCTGACGATGAAGAAGTTAAGAAGCCAGATAGAAGACTAAAACACTCACCAACGTTACAATTATTTTGAACTAAAATAAGTCTAATGAACAATTAGCTGATGCTGGAACTAAACCAGTTTCAAGAAATTAATAACATCAATTTTGGTCTATGTAGTAATTTAATGTTGATTTCAGATGAATTATTTTTAAAATTAATTAAAGGAGAGTGTTAGGAAACATGTTGGTTTGTAAAAGGGAATTTTTTATTAATGTATATTGCATTTAAAAATTTTATTGAGGGAGAGTGTTAGGAAACAATAAAATTTATTATGTATTCAAATTGATAATGGCAACACTGATTGTAACAGTGCTTTTGTATATGACGCCAAGCTAGCTTTTTTTCACCATATTAGCTAGTCATTAAGAAGTAACACTCTCCCATGAAAGCTTGTGCTTAGTTTATCCCACTCTTTTGTTAGTTAAATAAAGTTAATCAGAACTGAGCAAGTTCTTTATTCTTTCCACATTACGGAACACTGTAGGATGTAATGTAAGTGAAGAAATGGTCAGGGATGCAGTCAAGTAAATAAACATGTCCAAGTATTTAAATAAAAAAAACTTTATATTTGGTGTGCCGATGTTTTAACCTGCCTGCAGGTCTTCTTCAGAGCTAAAATAACAAAAAAATTGGATACAACCAAGATAATACAAACATTTTTTTTAAATAAATAAAAATGATTAAAAAAAAAAAAATACAAAGTAAATAAATCAACGAAAGAATTCATAGTTGTTTACATAATTAGAAGAATATCTGAAGTTAATTAAATTAAATAATTGAATACAAACATACAGTTATTTATTATTAGTTATTGAATACAGTTATTTAATTATCTTCTAATTATCTAAACAGCTATTAATTCTTTCGTTGACTAATTTACTTTGTATAATTTTTTTTTTTTTCGTTTTAAAATTATTTTTATTTATTTATTTATTAAAAAAATTTTTGTATCATCTTGGTCACATCCAATTTTTTGTTATTTTAGCTCTAAAGAAGACCTGCAAGGCAGGTCGAAATATTGGCACGCCAAAAATAAATTTTTTTTTATTTAAAAACTTGGACGTGTTCCTTCTTCTTCTGCGATCTTCCCTTAGAGGTCAAGATGAGGAATTCAGTGGTCCTCTTAAGGTCCTCCAGGTCACCATGGAGCTTGATCCGCACATCGGTTGGAGAGGGCCAGGTCAGTTTCCTTTGCTCAGAATAGAGCCAGCAGGTCAGAAGGATGTGCTCGGTATATTGTTCACCCTCTCCGCACTCGCAAAGAGGGCCAGATCCAATATGTAGTTTGAACGTGTTTTCTTCCTGCACCCCTGACTATTTCTTCACTTAATATTTTTTCCATATTTATAGAGTAAATACATAAATATTATCCACATTTTGGGTTTTTTAATTATTAAATGCATTTCTTACATGAATTAGAAAGAGTATGTAATTGTTTAAAACAAGTATTTTTCTACAATTAGACTAGAAGGAATCATTTGGATTTAGTAGATGTACAATTAATTTTGCTTCTCACTATAGATAGATAAACAATAGTGACATATTTGCAGATGGTTGATTATTGAGAAGTTGAAGAAATAAATGATTTTAAAGAAGGTTTAGGAAAAAACTTTACAAATAAGGTTGAGTAGGGAATCCACATAGGAGATTTTTCAAAGGAAGCAGTTATGATATATGAGAGGGTATACAGGTTGGGACTTTGAATTTAGGAGGTGTATAGAGAAACTCAAAGTAGGTTAAAGTTACTATTTGTTAAATGGCTTGAATAGGATTTAATATTTAAGAAGTATTGGTGTAGGAAATCACAACAAAGAAACTTTATCAACAAGACAAGTGTGACCACCTGGAGATCCCAAATATGAATTTTGGTCTCATCTCAAGCTGACCATACAGCCCCTCCCCTCACCTCATACTCTAAGCATCCTTTATGGAAGCAAGGGAAAATAAGAGAGAATAAAACTTGATGGACATTTAAGGGTAACGAATCATGTACTGCTAAGTACTGCATTACTAAGTACTCACCACACAGATTAGAGTACGTCTTAGAATTAATCAGATGGTGGGAGCCGCAGTCCCTCGGTCCGTAAACATAAGGCTTTTGACCAATCCAGTTTCCCCTGAAATAAATTACAAAAAAACTAATTTTTAATCTCTTTTGCAGTAATCCTGACAAATATGGTATCACATACATGAAAAGAAAAAAATGATCAGAGAAAGTTTTATATGTTTTGTAACTAATGCATCTTATTGTGTGTGTGTATGACTTTAGTTATTTCTCAGAATATTCCTGCAAATATTTGTTATTTAAAATAATTTATCATTTAGATATATTGTAAGGAAATTGAAGTAAAATCTTCTATTATTCTGTGTGAATGAATAATAATGTTCAGATGGTAGTCTTTGATAGTTTTTTCCTTATAAAAAGTTTACTGCTAATTTTTTTGTATTTATCAATTATGAAATAATACTGTATATACTTTTAATAATTACATACGGTGGTAAGTAATCACAAACAAAGTAGCTGTAATACTCATTGGCTTTGAAGTAATAAATTATTCCACAGCCAACGTATTTAGTCGATCCCCAGATAACCTGAAAAACAGAAACAATAAGTAGGTTTCAAAATAATTGGTATTATCTAAAAATGTGTGAATTGATATTTATCAATGGATAATAGAGCTTCTAACATATATATACTTAGAAATTAATGTATAATAATATTAATCGTTGATTTGGGCTAGGATATGTGGTTTGGTAGTTTCGGATAAGAATACATTTAAAAGAAAAAATATTCTATATATATTTTCCTGAGTATCTGTGGCTATAGGGCTCTCACTCAGCCTTCACTGGCTTCTGGCAACAGTGACATGGTTGAGATAGCAGTTTTGGAATAACCTGAAACCTTGCTTTTTCCCCATGCGCATGGGAAAGATTTGTTTTGGAGTTTCCTAGGCTGCTTGTATATATTTTACATATGGTAAGTTAATTGGTTATTTAATTAACAAATTTAATTTTTTTGACTGTTATTCATTTTGACATTTGGTTTTGGCTGAGGTCTATACTTTTTTGGTATTACATTTTATTCACCCTCAACAAAAATGTAACATTTTGACACGCTCTAGATTTGTTGGTGTTTCTTAGATCAAAAATTTGGTGACCGTAACCTAATCAGAAATTTAATGGAGAATATTTTTAGTAAATAACATTTGTCACTAGGATCTACCATTTAGGAGCTATATTGGGTTGAATGAATAAAGTCATCTTTTACCTACATTTTCAAGTGTTGGTGCTTTTTTTGACAAGCTCTAGCACTCTTGGTGTTGCTTGGATCGGAAGTTTGCTGGTACTTTCCTTATAAGAAATTTAACGGAAAATATTTTTCTTTAGTAATATTTTTAACTAGGACCTACTGCTCAGGAGCTATATTGATTTTAATAAAAAAAAAAAATCATGTTTGAAACCCCTATTTTCTCTAAACTTTTTTTTCTTAGTAATCATCATATTTTAAATTATATATAATTATTAATTTAGTAATTTGATATTTTTAATTCTAAAATATAAATTGGGAAAAAACAGTAGATTCTAGATTATCTATTATTTTTCCCAGCCAGGGAAAAATACAAAATGCATTTTTTATTTATTTATTTTTAACCATTTATTTGATTATTTATTTACATTTTTCTATAATTTGTATTAATGGACTCAGTATCATCCCCTTGCTTAATATCCTTCATTCAGGCAGAAAATAAAAAAATCCACCCAATTGATTTTTTCATTTTCTCAGATAAAAGTTTCATTATTTTTAAGGTGTTAGCATACTCATATACTTTAAAGATGTAGATTGTTGGGGTATGCAGTCATAGATACACAGCAATTAAATATATATTTTAATTTATAATGCCAATGTTTCGACTCGCATTGCAAACCTTCATCAGGGCTAGAAGAAAAAGGAAACAAACAAAACGGTATGACAAAGTTTTATTTATATTATTATCTATGACTGCATACCCCAACAATCTACATCTCTTAATACTTCTCAGTCAACTAATACCCTATCAATACATATACTTTAACTGCGACACATGCAATTTAATAGGATTAGATGGGTTTTGTACCTGAAGCATGTCATATTGTGTGAAGATTAATCGTTGTAAGAGGAGTTTTTGCTAAAATAAAGTGTATTAGATATATATAATACTAATAAGTTTTATGTGCCCTGGTTAAAGTATATGGGGACGTAAAAATTTAAAAAAATTTGCCAGTCAGTATATTTAATCACTATAGAGTTTATAAAGGTACAAAAAAATTTATAGCCGCTTATGATTTGTATTTATTGTGGCAAATGCATTGTCTTATGACTTCTTGGGAACACCCTCAGACTCCTGTATTATCTTAGTTTAGATCAAGGATTAAAACTAGGATACATGGTACATGTTTTTGAAATAGGTATATATTCACATTAGCATGTACAATCATTTAATAATAATAATATACAGGGTGACTAAAAAATAGATGCGGAGCTGGTAGAGGGAGATAGTACAGGCTAATCTGAGTCAATTCTACGATAACAGCTACTGTCTGAAAATTTGCCGTTTTTGAGCAATACTAATTTTTAAGATTTTATAAAATTAACATCCTTCATACATTAAACAAGTCATGAAACCTAAAAATTGGGTGTATTATAAAATACAAAAATTGATACTCAAATGTTCATTATTGACGTTATCTCATGCAGTAAGCTTTAAATAGTTCAATTTTTGTTTGAAAAAAAATCTTCGTTTATTTCAAAAACTTCAATTTACTAGAAAAAATCACCTACAAATTTTTCGTACAAAATAATTAGAAAACATCTACTTTTCATTACCTTTCAAATGAGGTATAAAAATCACGAATCGGTTAAGAATTGGCAAAAATGTGACTATTAAAGAGGAGGAACGAAAAAGCAATAAAAATACTACAAATACAAAATCGTACTTTAATATAGGATAATTTGTTTGAACTACATTTTTATTTTTTTATTAAATTTTCAGTGTGGCTCCCTCTATTTTTAATGCACATACGTGCTCTTCTTATAACATCAGATTTTAATACCGCTGAATTCCAAAGAAAAAGCTTGAATTTCTTGTGCTGCATGTATTATCCTGTTTCTGAGGTCTTCTATTGTGGGTACAGGATTTTGATCAAATACTAAAGTTTTTATGCGACCCCACAAGAAAATTTTATTTAACTTTTATGACTTGTTTAACGTATGAAGGAAGTTAATTTTATAAAATCTTAAAAATTAGTATAACTCGAAAACTGCTAATTTTCGGACAGCAGTTCTTATAGAAAACCGACTCAGATTAGCCTGTACTATCTCCCCCTACGGGCTCCGCATCTATTTTTTAGTCACCCTTTATATTTATTAATAATAATATTAATTTACATTAGACTCAAGTGTGACCTTGATTCAGGAATGTAATATTAGAAATGTTTATATTAATTAATAATATTACTTTATTTATTTTTCTTATTATTAATGAGTAACAATAAAATAATTTTTACGAAAGTTAACTGACGGACAGTTACACTCTTGAGAGTTAGTCTCCATAAAAACATGCACCATGTTAAAAAAATACGTTGATTTTAGCTATATATTTACATTAAAAAATGATTAGATGTCATGGTTAATTTTTTTTTTCTATCTCGTTTTTTTACAATCTTAAAAATTGTGTTAATTAAAATATGAAGAAAAATTTGTCAATCAAAACAATTCTAATTACTTTAAAGAATAGTAAAAAAAATAAATAAATAAAGTAAATGAATGAAAATTGTTTAAAATCGGCTTTGATTTACACATTTCAATGTAATATATCTGAATGTGATTTAAATTATATAGCTAAGGTAAAATAAATAAAACTAATATGTGATAAGTATATTAAGTGATAAATAAATAAAAAGCTACTTATATTCAATAAGTAATATATTGATTGCTTAATAAGATAAGCAAATCATCATGACAGGTTTAAAATACTTGACTGTTTATACTTGAGAATAATGGCCTGAGTCAAACGTGAACGTTCCATTATATCCAAATTTATAAACTTCAGCGAACCAACTGTTCATCATTCCAGTCAAATCTGGTACGCTTAAGACATCTTTGGAACTCGATTCTTGTGCTAGGTTTTGGCCAATATGTTGTCCACCTGTAGAAAATAAAAATCCAATGTTAGTTTTATCACTGAAAAAACTAACAGCAGTTTTTGGTAAAAAAAAAAATAAAAATACAATTATCTAATCAAACGGATCATTTAAGAAGGAAAAAAAAAAAGTTACCTAACATTAGATCTGGGTCATGTATGAATACACATCCATCAGCCCAATTCTGTGCTTTCCTTGATAGTACTTCACTCCACCTCTGTAAAGAAACAATTTATGAATCTAATCAATTACTGTTTATAAAAATACAAAAAAAGAGTAAAGTTCGAAGTAACAAGAATTAAAATATGTTAAAAAGTGTGGAGTGTGGTTTTTACTTAAAATGAACAAAATATTTCACAGGATTGTGAGATTTTTCTAGTTCCAGACATAGGTAGGTGACAGTTTTTACCCAAGGGATTTGAATATTGATCAGAAGAATATGTTCCAGTACGATAAGCCATCTTTTTTTAAACATTATTGCTGAAGTTTTGTGTTAATTTATTTCTATTTTCAATTTTTTTGTAGTATTTATTGAAGTAGGTCGGATATATATAGGGTGAAGAGCATTGGGGAAAGACTGGAGCGTTGGGGAAGACCTACTAATTGGAAATGTTTAGGTGATGTGGTATTGCTAATTTTGAGATTGTAATTAATGTTAATAATTTCTTATTTTCTGATTATTTTCCTTTAAATAAAAATAATGTGCCTATAATTATATAAAAATTATATGTATATATATATAATATATATATATAATATATATATATATATATATATATATACACACACACACAATAAAAAAAAAATGACTTACTAGTTCTACCATGTCTGCTGCTATTGGCTGTGATGGAACTTTACCAGATGCCACTTTGTTTCTCATCTGATTATGCGTATCAACGATCAATTGTTTTTGAGTGCAGTTTAAGTGTCCACTCACTGTAAATGTATAAATAAAAGAATATTTTGCATGTAAAATGTTTGCCCATTAAGAAAAATTATCAATGTATTCATAATATTATTAAAATATGTAAATCAAATTAGTAGAATCTGAAAATGACATAGCAAGGAGGAAAAAAATTTTGTAATCAAATTAATATGATTAAAAAAAATAAAATATGTAAAGTAATTGTAAGAAAATTGAGAAATACTTACATGTCTAGAAAGTAAAATATCTAAAACTTCAAAAGATTTTTAAGTTTAAAGCTTGATACATTTGAAACCATGGAAAATCAATAAATTTAAAATATACCACAATAGCATAAATAGTCAATATACATACATCTATTATTTAAAATATTCAATACGTTCAGATCTCGTATCATTCATTACTTTCAATCAATAGTAATCATTATTACAAGTATAAGAGTATTACTCAGACAATATATAAAAATCAAGGTAAATTTGAAATGGAAAGAGGATTAGTTTTATTTATTAATTTTAAAGACTGTTGAGGTTAGTAGTACAACACACTATTAAATTTTAAGTTAATAGAATTAAAAAATAAAAATATTAACAAAACCTATGTGGCTACTAAAAAAATAAATTATTTAGGAAAGATTTTTAAGCATTAAATATTGTTTTATATTTTTTATTGATGATTTATAGGAAATAGACATAAATAGGATTAAATGATAAACAGCTAAAACATAGAAAAAGTAATCAACAATAGAACAATGAGCTGTCTCATGGGTTTTCCCACCAATTTGTCCCATTTTAGAGTTCATACAATTGTGAAGATTTTAAGATATTTTTATGCGTTGTGCTTTTGTCAGAAAAAGTTTTTTATTTTTTCTCTCTAAAACCACTGATATGATATTAATAATAGTATTGTAATTAGAAAAAAAAAATAGTTACATGGAGTATATAAAAAAAAAAAAAAAAAATTAGTATATATATATATATATATATATATATATATATATATATATATATATATATATATATATATATATATATATATATATATGTATGTATGTATGTATGTATGTTTAGTAAGGTTCCTGAGGCTCAGTCAATAAATAAAAACAACTATTTTGGCGCGAGTTTCGAGACTATATTGTTCTCATAATCATGCCAATGTTACTAGTGGATATGGAATAGACTCCAGAATAGCTGTTTTTATTTATTTACTGAACCTCAAGAAGCTTACTAAACATACATACATATATATATGTTTTGTTTGTTTCGTTTAACGTCACTTTATGCTGTTATGGCTAATCGGACGATGCTAGGGTGGGAGTCCTAAATTTTGCCTATCCAGGTATAATTAGGATAGGGATCTTTAACGAGTACCTGACATCGCACAGGCTCGGGACCCCCATTTTACGTTCCTTCCGAAGGACGGCATAGCTAAGAATTTTTTACTCCCTTTAAAAAATCACAAGGTCATCTGCCGGGCTGCGAACCCGCGATCTTGGGTTTTTAATATATATATATATATATATATATATATATATATATATAAATATATGTATGTAAGTAAGTTCGATACCATGTGATAACAACGCTGTTGCAACCTTCAATGTGAGGGAGACTTTTAATTCAAACATATGTTATAGATATTGTGCTTAAAGTTTAGTTAGTTCCATATTATCTTTGTTTAAAGTGTTTCATGTTATTATTACTAGTTTGAAAGAACGCCTAATTTAATTTCTTTGTAATTAAAGGGAACAAAATCACGTTGAAACAATCTTCCAAATTAAATTACAAGATTTCAACCAGTAAGAAATGGGTATAATTTATGTTTAAGTTGTTAAGAAAGAATTTGTGATCCAATGCATATCCATTGATAAAAGTACTTGGTATTTAGTGCCAGAAGAATTTAAAGAGGTATGTACATTTCTCTATCAAATAAAAAAAACAATAAAAAATGCAATGGCGGCAATTAAAAACTAAAAAGGTTATAGAACAGTTGCGGTAAACATCGATAAAGATATAAAAAAAGAAAATTTCGATGAAGTTGATAATGTTTGTTTTCGAGAATTGCCATTTGAGAAATGTGACCCAATATCAATTTCCAGAGTTGTTGAAGCTGAACAAGTAGAGTTAGAAAGTCGGATTAGACAATTAGAAAACCAATTATATTCAAATTTAAAACAAGAGGAAATCAAATCGAAAAAAAATTGGTTTTAGAGAAATTTGAAAAAAATCAATCAGATCCTAAAGAATGGTTAGCTAAATTTGAAGAAGAGTGTAGCCGCTTCCAGGTGAATTCCGATAGTGGTAAATTAAGGCTTTGTGCTTTTTTGTCATGGGCCCAGCAAAAGATTGGTTTGAAATAAATCTGAAGAAAATAGGTGTAAATGGTGATTGGTATACTTGGAAGGAGTCATTCTTGAACGTTTTTGTTGATAAAGGCTGGAACTATGTTAAGAAAACTTTGGAAACTACAAATATTTGGGTGGATCTTTAATCGATTTCGCGCTTATAAAGGAAAAGTTATGCCTAGAAGTAGAACCTAAGGGTACTGAATTATCACGTATCAACCTCATAGTTTTTGGATTGCCGAAAAAAGCCCAAGAAGAAATGGATAGAGGAAAAATTAACAAGATGGAAGTCTTATATACCGAACTCCGAAAGTTAGAGGTCTCGTTTTCTAGAAAATCAGAAAATCCCTTAAATCCTAGATTGAAATATAGTTCTGACCCGAAAACTTTTAAGAGAGATGGATTTCACTCAAAGAACGAAGGTCAAAAGAAGGCATGTTCAATTTGTGCATCTATTGGTTTTCCGTATCGATACTATCTCGTAGCGGAGTGCCGCAATCGAAATGAAGTCTCAGAAAAACTAGAATCAAACATGACAAGGATCTTCTGGGATTGACGACTTACAGATATTACAAACAGACTTAGATAACAAACATTTAAACTGAAAAACCGGGCGAAATTAGATCTGTTGATAAAGCTATTTATTGAAGTAGGTCGGATATATATAGGGTGAAGAGCATTGGGGCAAGACTGGAGCGTTGGGGAAGACCTACTAATTGGAAATG